>JBDJHY010401782.1:0-18127 GCA_039654485.1 Withania somnifera | reverse complement strand
ATGTGAAAGGTAATACACGTGAAATTTTTTTATAATGTAAATATAAAGAAGGGAAACTTTTCATAATTAAAAATAAAGTTATTTGAAATTTACCTACAACTATATGACTAATGGTCTGTGAAGCCCATACTAATAACTAATGAGTTGCTAGGATAAGCTCTTAGCTAATTCTGAAAAACTGAAAGGAAATAACTAATATAATGTAAATTCTCTAACCAAATAATATGACACTCGGAGGATGAGGACTCAACAACTGCTGATGGGAGCTTCTTATATTAACTATCCATGAAACAATAAGGATGTACCAGAATACTTGAAATGTCAGAAGCTATTGTAAAATGATGCAACACAAAAAAGGAATCAATACTTTGAATGTACAGGTATATGTGATATGTGTAGTGATATTTAAAATATGCTCTAAAAGATAACTTTCAAATAAAGTAGTAAAATTCTAGAGGAACATAAGGAAAAACTATAGTGCAATGACCCAAATACATAACCTTGAGTTGAAAACATAATTCATAGCTAAAACCCCTAAAATATCATACACAGTCTAAAACTATTAGACCCGTGCACCTATAGGTTATTAAGTGTACTATCATTCAGTAGGAATTTCTCTTAACCAACGTAAACCATGATATGAGCTAACATGGAGTATAATGTACTTTACCCCACATTGAAAAAAGGTTGCTTTATCTTGCCACAACTAGAGTGTAAAATTGAGGATCCTGATAAAGGACATAAAGGCAAAAGAAACTCACGTTGGCACGTAGTTATGGAACTCGGGTATCTAAAGATCGTGTTCACTCGGTACTAAATAATTCTCCACCAAAGATGCAATTGATGCTCATACATAATGGACATATCTAGATGACTGATCTACTTTCGGTCATTGATGGTTATCTTGATATCATATCTGATCGTAAAAAAACTTAATACTGTTGATCTAGAGCTACGTATCATATCCTGTCGTGTTATGCTAAACTCATGAATTTTAGTTATTTCATTTAAATTTTGTAAGACAAAGTTATATTGTGCATAATCAAGGTAATATGATGTCAATTTTTTCAAAAAACACGAATAAATTATAAACCATGCATAATTTAGGCAAAATCACGTTCAAACTGTGAATTATATAATTAATGCTAAGAAAAAAATTATAATTATTATATACATAAGTATCATAACTAAATCAGTTGGGAGTAATAAATCTACAATTTGGGATTGAACTCTAATCACAATACTGAATAAAGTATTTGAAAACTGAAGTTTTAAGCATGAAGATGGAAGTCACCTTAACCCAATATTTACGTACCTTAGTTTGAAGATCTTGAACAGATTTTGTTAGTTGAAATATGGGATTGTTGAACTTTGAGAAGAAAACTAGGATGGGGGAGCCAAAGAGGATTCTTTAGTGTATTATTTCATTTCTAAGTTTGAAGACTTTTGGAGAATGAAGGGAAAAGAATAATATAGGTGATTTTATTTTTTCTATAGGTGATAAAACAATCGGTGTTGGGTAGGAAAGGGTAAATATTAGTCAAATTATCCCTTGAATGAATGAATTTTTTTTGAAAAATTAAATTCCATGAACTAGTCCTCGGTCCATGAAATTGGTTCTACGACTTGTGGACCATGTCTTGGTCCTGAGGGGTACTCTGTCTGGGTTTTGTCTAAGGTTTGAGGGCAACAATATCTGTCAATCTATTTCACGAATCATGGAATATATCATGAACTTGAAAAGTTGATTTAATGATTTCAGGATTAAGTTGGCGGGCCGTCTATGGAGTTCACAGATCGTTGAATGGTTCGTGGATTGAATGAAATTTTTTCCAACCTCTGGGTTCTCCATCCACAGTTGAAAGGATGGACCATGGATTGGATTTACGAATTGTGAACATTCCTGTCAAATTTGGTTAATGAAAGGATTTCAGGGTCGTTTTCATATTCAGAACCATGAGTGGTCATTTAAACCACGAATGGTGGTCCTTAATCCACAATTCATGGATTCAAGGAGATCTGACAACACTTACTAAAATGTCCATAACATTTTACTCCAAACTCGAAAAAACGAATGATATAATGTATTGAAAATTAGATTTAGAGTCGTTTAATTTGATAGGTTATGGGACATATGACTCCTCATATTCTAAGAGATATGATTGTTTGAAGTTGACCCAGGTATAAATTTATCCCAAGACTTAATCAATAAGAAATTTTTAACTCAACTTTTTACTAGGGGTTCCTTAGGATCTTAATTCACACCCAATATTCTTCCCACACTTAGGAATGACTTTATCAACTAGGAAAAAGTAAGACTCATCGGGTTTGTGTCTAACCACCAACATGAAACAATTCAAATCTTAGCCCGAAAGTTCAAAATGCTACATTACACCTATTTTTTTCAGATCGAACTTTATGAGGTTATACTGAATACTTATTATTCTTTTGATGATGTAAAACTAAAAAGATAATATATTTAACTGAAAAGGAAAAATAACTGGAGACAAGACAATATTTTTCAATTAAAAAGGTAAAACTTTTAAAGTCAAATATGTTTCACTGCCTAGTACTTTTTTCATCTAACAATATTTGTTCATTATTAATTTTGCACATATTTTAAAAAATACTAAATAACAATAGTAATTCTACTATATTATCCTTTAAATATAATAATACTATACTTTAAAAAATTCTTTACGTAACGAACAGTATTTAATAGACTATTCATTAAAAAGCTTATATAAAATAATGAATTTATACTTTATTTATGTTCCCTCTTCTCTTCCATAATTTTCAGGTAAAAGAATACCATTCTCACTTGACAGAAAAACTATCAATGCAATTTAATAAGAGTACCGAAAGGGAAGGTCCACTCCATACTAGGGCCAAATCAGCGATAGATTGCACTTGTACCCTTTGCCATCGGGCGAATTTAGAATTTTATGCAAGTGAATCTCGTAAAAATAACTTAAATCAATGACAAAAATAATATTGATAAGTGTAACTTATTCAGCTCTTTCTATTTCGTTGTGGGGTTAGAGGAGGGGGGAGGGAAATCGACATACCTTATTTTCCTCTCAAAAGTTGGGAAAGAAATTTAAAAACATTTAACAAAAAAGATCTATCAAGAAACTATCTAATTTAACAACGTTATTTCAACGAATTTTACAATTTGTTAAGACTTTTAACAAATTCCCAAAATAAAAGTTTATTAAACCATAAGCAATTTGACAAAATCTAAATATTTTCTTATCGATAAAGAATAAAGTTTTTATTGCAAACAAAAGACCAAAAATAATGAGATATATAACTTAAACTAAACTAATTACAAGTTATAAGAGTTTAGAGTCTATTTTAGATAAAAATAATATAAGATTTCTCTTTGTAGACATTTTTGATACTCCTTAAGGGAAATAGCACAATTATCCTATAAAAACTGAGTAAAGAGATCAAAGGCAAAATAACGTAAAAACAAAAGAGATTATTATCTTAAACAAAAGGAGGAAGAAGAATAAACTCAAAGAAAAACTACGCATGTTAACTTGAGCAGGATGAAATACCACAATTATGCAAAGTTTATAATCATTTGTTGCATATGGGTTCGAACTCCTGACCCCTCTCAAATATTTAGACCGACAAGACCATTACTCAAAAAGGATCTTTTTACTTATTCAAATATATGGATATAAAATTTTACTAAATTTAACCAGTACAAAATATCAAAAATTTTCGATGAAACGGGTTCATTTGAACCCTATGTGGCTCTAACTCAGTAACGGATATTTCCATCCTCGCTCGTCCCCTTACATTTTCTACCACTATATCTGTCGGTGTTTGGTCCCAACAACAAAACTACTACTTCTCAATCTTTGCTTCCTCCCTTTGTAGTTAGATTTTGTTTAGTTTTCTTTGAGAAAATTTGTCCTTTCTCCTTCCTCCCACCATTTTTATTTGGTAACTCGTGAGGATTCGGAGAAACTTGTGCACTTATGTAGTGAATATTATTTTGAAAACTTGTACACTTCGTTAAATTAAAAAATTTAGGATACACATCAGGTATTTCTTTTAATTTACACCTTCAAAGAGAAACTAATGTCTTCTACTCGTCAAAGAAAAGGATAAATATCACGTACCAGTACAGTAAAATTGCTTAATAGAGAAGAAACATTAGTCTTTAAAAGTGAGATTTCGATCTCGAAGGTCAATAGCTAGCAACCAGAAACTTTGACTTTCACGTTTCACACGGTTCTCATAGCCTCTGCCACTAATGATCATTAAAGACTAAATGGAGTAGATGGTAATAATGTTGGATTCAAAATTTTTATTGAAGGAGTTAAAAATATAATGTATGAAATTTAAATTTCGAACCTTTAGATGGATTTAAATATCACAAAATAACTAAGTCAATTTCTTATGTTTATGAGGTTTAAAATATATATATATAGAGAGAGTATTTTAAAAAATATCTTATATATACAATACATTTTCTTACTCAGGGAATTTGAGTAGACCCTAGACTCCCTCAAGATCCGCCTGGCTGGTCAGTAATGGGTTTTCGTGATCTGTTTAAAATTGGTCCTTAAAACGTTTCTAGTACTTAATTGGAGATTTTAGAGAATGAATATTGGTTGTTAAACCATTTTTTTTGATCATTTTAAAGCTGATCCTTAAATAGTCTAGTGACCAGCTCAGCACTTCAATAACTACAGATTTAGCGATCAGATTTTCTACTCTAGAAATAATTTTAAGGACTAACAGTCTACTCCCTAAAGAGCACAAGTTACAAGTCCTTAAAATTACATTATTATAACTAAAAAAATTCGTAATCGATATGAAAACTTTACGTTGCTTTCATCTATGAAGAAAAAGTAATTATAAAACATGATCAACATCAGTTACCGACACCTTACGCCAATGAAATAAGTTAGTAATACTATTTATGCATAAAAACCTTAGCGAAACATGTATAGCTAGTATCCATAGACTAGAACAACTACAATAACAACAACATCACTAACAACATACCCAATATAATTTTATAAATGAGGTCAAGGAAAGTAAAGCATACACAAATCTTATAACTATCTTGTCAGGTAAAATACAGTTTTTAAAAGATTCTTGGCCCAGGGAAATAAAAACCACAACATTTAAAAGGACATAAGTAATAACAGGATAGTAAGAAAGTAGAGGCATACAAGACAACTAGTAGTAGGAAAATAATAAGAATATGGAAGTCCTAAAATAATAAAAATACTTAAAATAATACTAGAACTCCTAGCCAAAGAAACCAGATACAAACTAGTAACTCGACCTCCATACCTTCCTATCAAAGTCGTCATATTCTCAGTAAGCTAAAGATTCTTGTCTTATTACCTTTCCTCAATACTTCTTTGGCCTAACCGTACCTCTCTTTAGAACCTTCAATATCAACCTTAATCACCTCATCACTAGAGAGTCTGAGCATATTCACTGAACATGCCTGAACCATCTTAGTTTATCATCCTCTATCTTATCCTCCACAGAAACCATTTCTACCTTCACCTAAATATCTTCATTTCTGACCATGTTCTCCTAATAAGCCCACGCGCACATCTCAACCTTTTTATTTCTACAATTTTTATCTTTTGTGCATGAGAGATTTCTGCAACTTTCATCTTCTAGCTATGAGAGTTCTTGATTGGCCACACTCTACCCTATACAACAGAAATGGTCTTATTACTACTCTATAACTTACCATTAAATCTCAGTGGCAGATTTTCATCACATAAGACACCAAAAGCTAGACTTCATTTTAACCACCTCGCACAAACATGATGAATGACGTCTTCGTTAATATCTCCGTTTCCTTGGATATATCCCTCAGTTACTTACAACTCCCTTCTTAGAGATGGATTGAGAATCTAACTTCAATTCCATGTCCATTACATGAGGTGCATTACTAAACTTTCATTCTATGTACTCTATCTTAATGCTTCTCAATCCGAAATCTTTAGACTCCATAGTTCATTTCCACGACTCTAACTCGTTGTTAACTCCTTTATACATCTCTTTAATCAGTACAATATCAATAATAAATAACAGGAACCCCGACACCTTTAGTTGAATATGTCATGTCAAAACATCCATAATACAACCCACATGATTGTTTTGTTCTTTCACGTTATTTTATTAGTTTGAACCTTTTCATTGATTTATTATATTATTTATCACTTATGATAATGATTGAAATAATTCCACAGGTGATCGGACGAGGACTGGATGCGATTTTCAATTTTAAAGATTTTAAATTTGAGAAGTTTGAACAATGTCATCATCTAGGATAGTGAACTTGATTCAAATTATGAGAGTTTCATTAGCCTTGAAAGGAAGATTTTGATTGGTTGGGTGGTTGGTGCAAGTACAGATGTGATGAACCTCTCGGTTATTTCGTATTTTTTTTATTTTTTGTGTTTTGATCCTTTTTGTAGGTTTCCTATATCCTTTCCTTTTTCCTGACCCAGCCCCAATACACGCTTATCGGAGTCATAGGCCCAACTTCTCATGTCATGAATGCACAACACATCAACAAGTATATATATATATATAAACATGTGATCATATAATAACAATTTCCTATGCCCTGCACAGATATCTAGCAACTTCTAAGTCACAGGCACCATATCAATCGGATGCCAAAATATCAATATCAACATGAAAAGGATGAAAGAATGGTACAGGATCACTATATTCACCTAGCTACCCAACCCACAAATGCTATTCAGTACGATTATTAAAGCTATAATCCCAGAGATAGCCCCACGGAGCCTACCTATCGTTCGATGATAAAGTAAGAAATTTCACGAATGGTACTCCAACTGATATCAAAAGGTTTCCAAATGCTCTGAAACTTGCTTCAAATTATTCTATATGTTAACACAAGTCTAACGATATAATTTATGCTAAGTTCCGGACTGAACCTAAAATGAGCTTACGTGGCCCGCTTACCGGAACTGAAAATAAACTTCTCCATGGGGTTTTCAACATTACCAGGAACCCGTGCTCCAAAATTGAGCACAATTCGAGTGCGGGAAGAGCTTCAAAACAGCCTGAGTAGATTTGACTATAATGGGGTCAAAGATGCAATTTTTATGGATTAAACGTTAGAATTTTGATGTATTAAGGATACAAGAAGCAAAGTATACTCAAGAAAAGAAAAATTACTCAGTAATATATGGATTATGGCACAGGTTTATCAACTTCATTATTTGGAGTCACTAATGGAGGAACCCAAGAATTTTACCAATTAAAGTGAAAAAGAACTTACCGGAGGTAGGGACTATGCAAGGAACCTTTTGGGAACTTTATCTTCAAGATTAAAAGAGTTTTCCTCAAGTTTCTGCCTTAGAAATTGGGAGAAAAGTCAAGATTTTGGTTTTCTGAACAGAATGGCTGAAGGGTTTGCAACTATTTAATGCTACTGCTAATGTCGCATGGGCGGATTCAGGGGTTGCTGGGGCGACCTCTCTGGGGAGGAAAATTGGGCGCATGGGCGAAGGCCACTAGGGAGAGCCTTTGGTCATAGGTGCGACCGCCTCTCGCAGGGGCAGTCTCTGCTTGCAATTTCACACCAGATGCAATAAAAAACTCCGAGGGGTCTAAAATAAGTTTTTCGAGTCCAATTTCAATAAACCAAATATTTAAATAGCATGAAACCGATATTACAGATCCAATGGAATCATTGAAATGTCCATCCAAGGTAGTTTAAATAAAATGACCCCTCAAACTTAAGATAGGCAAAAATGCTACTCCGCCTAGGTACTCAAAATTTCCCCGAGCATACTAACAAAAACACCAACACTCTTACTAGCCTAAATTTACCATTTTGTAGTTGACAGAAGCGTTAGGATGCAGATCCAATACTCCGAACACTAAAATACTACCCAAACTCCACATTAGGCTTTAAACTTAACTAAAATCAATAATTTGGCATAAATTTCAAATGAAAACTCCAAAACACAAATTTAAGGTCAATCTTGACTTTGTTTGACATTTCGGAGCTAGAGGAACTGTTGGAATTTAATTCCGAGCTCGTCTTGAAGGAAAGTTGACTTTGTTCAATGAGTACTTAATTTTAGGCTCTAAAACAAGCAATTCGAGATATTTCTCAACCAATTCGCTAGGGATCCGAACTACCAGTCCTAGTAAGTCATAAATGACTTAGGCAACTACCAAAATGCTCTAGAATGAAAAACACCACATACTTATTGTAAATGACCATGAGGGTATTATACTAGAAATTAAACCTACCTGACGCCCCATCCCGCCGGCCGGCACAAACAGTCATCCAAGGAAACCAGTATGACATCCCTCGTAAGCCTGGAGAGTATAAGTATCACAAAGGATGCAATGCAAGGAGATACTGTGAAAAGTAAATCAAGTGCCAGAACGCACCCTTCTTGGGATACTCTTAAAATAAGAGGGATCCATGTGAGATATCTCTATATACCACTACTCCCCCAGCCTGCGCATAACATCCGAACTAAAGCCACCTGGGATGGTAGGCATTGTGGAGGGATCCAATCCCATATATAAAAAATCTCAAAATAGCTAGCTAAGGGAAAAATCAATAGGGTAAGGATACCAAAAACCCAGGCTCAGCCCATATAGGATATCTCAGTAAAATTCAAGTACCTCCATAAAGACAAATCCTAAAACCCCCTAAAAGTTCACAAAAATAAGGCCAATATTGTAATAAAATAGCTCCGTACTGTTTGATCGTTATGAAAAGTATACACAGTATTTAAAACCCAGTTTTTGATTTAGATAGTCTAGTTCTAATTATATTCTAGAAAATAGATCTATACCATAGAGTAGTCGTGGAAAGTGTACATATAAGTAGGAAAAATTCTTCCAAATATTAGTCTAATGAAAACCCAAATTATGATACAATTATTACTTAGAGAAACCCAAAATCGTCTATATAAGCCTAGCCATAATATATGCTCGCCAAACAACACAATAACAGACTAGATCAACCACTAAGTCACCAACTAGAATTGGGGGATAGCTGCTAAACTGGCAAGCACAATATGGTCCAAAATCTTGTGTAAAACATATAAGAAGGGTACTATATAGTACATAGACAGAAGAATAGATGAAATCCTATTAATATGAGGAAACAGGTGGAAAATAATATCAATAAGAAGAATCATGCTAGGAAACCCACCCAAAGATAGCCATTTACAGTAATTACACACAACTAACACCTAGTCTAAAATAAAGTAAGTCATAGCCTACCTCGGCATCAAATATGATCTCAGGAAGCGCACATAAAAGCTGGAAAACTATGAACGAGCTTGTAATCGCATTAAACTAGAAAAATAATAATCCATGCGTCAAGATGAGTAAAATGAGACCCATACTGTTATAGGAGATACTAGGTCGGAATCGGACTAAAATTGGACCCATGGGCCCCACAACTTGGAAAATAGAAAAAAATTCACCAAAACATAGAGCCCAACTTAAGGAATGCATGATAAAATATTGGGCTCAATTTGATTAAAGATGTAGGAGAACAGAGCCCACAAAGTTTACGTAATGAAAAGGTTTTACAAGAAATCAAGAATGAGGAAAATAGAGGATTTCCTAGGTAGAAATAGACCAAAAATTTCCCAAAACCCTCTCATGAAGCTACACCAATAATCCCCAACAATACAAGCTCACAAGATATATATTTAGCTCAAGAGAAATGAAGAATGAAGGAGAAAACTAGGTGGAGTTCAGAATTTAAAACAGGGGAAAAAAGATATATATATAAACAATGGCTTATTTATTGGCCAAAAGGGCCGATTTATTGACCATGAACAATTTATTGGTCAAATAACCGATTTATCATCCAAAATGCTAATAAATCAGCCGATAAATGAGCTGATAAATGACCAAAAGATTAGTCAGGCCTGCAACTTTTTTACACCAATTCAATATTGCTCCAAAATCGACCGGGAATAGAAACAGAGTCCGAATTTGACAAAAAAAGATACAAATTGCATGAAAATGATTTTCGGACTCAAAAAAATTGATGAAACGACCATACAGGGTCCTTTGAGAAGAATAAAGGTTGGAATAGAATGAATTAAAAGAACCAAGAAAAGTTCAAAGCCATTTAGACCTCTAAAATAAGCCCAACCACCTCGAAAAGTGTACTAATAACTCTACTAACTTAAATTTAGTATTCCAAAGCTAATGGAATCGTCATATTTCTGATCCAGCACTCCGATCATCAAGGGCTAACTCAAGTCAACTTCTTAACTCCATATGAGCTGAATTTTCAAAAACCAATCCAAAACAAGAAAGAAGACTCCAAGACATAAACCAACAGTCCTACTAAACCAAAGTATGTAATTCAGAGCTAATGAAACTATCAAAATTTGATTTTGAGTGCACTTTTTAGGAAATAACTCTCAAGTTCCACTATTCGAAAGTAAGAAATCTAAAACAAGAAAACTAAGATAATGAGCTATAGAGCTGCTAGAGAGCTGAGCTATCGGTCCCAACAAGTCATAAGTGACTTGAGGCAGTTATGAAAACACTCTAAAAATAGAAGCAATACAGAAACATATAAATGACCTAGAGGGTCATTACAATATCCACCACTAAAAGGACTTTCGTTCGCGAAAGTCAAGAAGAAGAAATTACTTGAAGGATCGAACAGATAGGGATACTAGGCCTGCATATATCTCTCTGTCTTACAGGTGGACTCCTTGAATAAAAGACGATCCCATTGAAGCTTCATAAATGGAATCTCCCCAGACCTGAGCTATCTCATAGCTGTACAAATAATGGTCTTAGGCTTATCAACATAATCTAAATAGTCATAACTGTATTGACTTATGGAGAAAAACATGCGAAGGTTATGGAACATATCGACAGAGCATGGAAACATGGATAACTAGATAAACTGTATCTAACTCAGGAGGTAGGAATAATATGTAGGAAACTGCACTAACTCTATCAATAGTATCATATGGCCCGATGAATCTTTTGCTAAGATTTCCCCTCTGACCAAACCTCACATCACCCTTCATGGACGAAATACCATGTCACCAACACAAAACTCTAAAGGCCAAAGTCTACGGTCTGCATAGATTTTATTCCTATTTTATGCTGCTGTAATCTGCTCTAGATAACTCTAACCTTCTCTGCAGAATCATGAAACAAATCTGAAGTCTGGGGCTGAACCTCAACTTTACTAAATCAACTAACAGATGATCTGCAACACCTACCATATAATAACTCAAATAGTGCCATCTGGATGCTGGAATGGTAGCTATTATTACAATAAAACTTTGCCAAGGCCAAATTCTGATCCCAGCTACCACTAAAATAAAAAACACTGGCATGCAACATAGCTTGGAACATCTGAATAGTCCATTCGAATTGACCATTTGTTTGAGGATGGAAGATAGTACTCAGGTCTACTTTAGTGCCCATCTCCCATTTGATTGATCCTCCAAAAATGTGAAGTGAACTATGTCCCTCTATCTAAGATAATAGAAACTAGTACCCATGTAACTGAACAATCTCCCTAACATACAAACTGGCCAAACTTTCTGCACCCTAGGAGGATGAAGTAGGAAAGAAATGGGTCCACTTGGTCAACTGATCCATGATGGACCAAATGCAATCACACCCTATAGAAGTAGGGGAGGTCTAGAAATTAAGTCCATCATGATCCTTTCCCACTTCCACTAAAGAATATAAAGCCGTTGTAACTCACCAGTAGGTCTCCGGTACTTGAACTTCACTTACTAATAGTCTAGGCACAAAGATACAAACTCTGCAACATCACATGTCATACGCTACCACTAATAGTGCTGTCAGGTCTCTACACATCGTCTCTATGCTCGGGTGAATAGAGTAATAGAGCAGTGGGCCTATTGCCAACCCTCAGAACACAAATATGACTACCAACCTATAATAAACCATCAAGTTCGATAGTAGCACCACTATTGTCACCTTGAAAAACCAACTTTCAAATCTAAACAAGACACTGATCCCCATACTATCACTGCTAAATCTGATAAAAAAGAGTGGTCCTAGCCTCAACATGAGAAATAACTATACTTGGTTATAATATATACAATCTAACCAAACTATTAGCCAAATACTGGAATTCGAAGGCCAACAGTCTCTCTGAAATAGATAAGGAAGACAAACTACCCATGTTCGCCCCTTCCGGCTCAAGAAATCTACAACCACATTAGCCTTGATTGGATGGTAAAGGATACTGATTCATAGTCCTTCAGAAGCTCTATCTACCTCATATATCTTAAATTGAGCTCCCTCGGTGACTAGATATACTGTAAGTTGCGATGGTCGGTGAAAATCTCACAATAAACCCTTAAATATAATACCTTTATATATTAAGTGCAATGACTATGACCGCTAACTCCAAGTCATGGGTGGGGTAATTATGCTCATGAAACTATAGCCTCATAAATCATAGGCAATAACTTGACCTTGATGTATCAGTATGAAACCCAAACCGATACTAGAAGCATCACAATGAATGGTATAAGGATGGACCTCGACTAGAAGTATCAATACTGGTACTAGTGAAAAACTCCTTGAGCCTAAAAAAACTGGACTTACATTCCTTGGACCACTAGAAGGGACATACTTCTAGTCAATCTAGTCCTATGAGCTTCTATCAAAGAGATGTCCTACAAAAATTTTCTATAGTAACCGTCCAATCCAACAAAGATATGAACTTTAGTAGCAGTAGTAGGTTGAAGCCAGTCTCGAACTACAAAAATTCTTTGTGGAATCAATACTACTACCCATTATAGAAATAACATGACCCAAATGCCATAGAATCCAACCAAAACTCACACTTCGAGAGCTTAGTGCTAAGCTTCCCAGTCATCATAGTCTGGAGTACAATCCTCAAGTTCTCTTCATGCTTCTCTCAACCCTGTGAGTAAACTAAGATATCATCAATGAAGTCAATAACGAAAAAATATAAATAAGACTTGAAAACTCGAGTCATGAGATCAATATAAGCTACTAGGGAATTAGTCAACCCAAATGAAATGACTAATAACTCATAATGTCTATATCTCATCCAAAAATAAATCTTCGAGATGTTCTCATCGCGATCCCTCAACTGGTGATACCCTGATCTCAAGTCAATCTTAAAAAATACTAAAGAACCCTGAAGATTGTCAAAAAGCTCATCAATCTGTGAAAAGGATACGTATTATTAATGGTAACCTTGTTTAGCTATTTGTAATAAATGCACCTATGCAGGGTCATGTCCTTCTTGTTCATAAACAAAATAGCATCACCCCAAGGGGAAATACTTGATGGATAAAATCCTTAGGAAGCAAGTCATGTAGCTGAAAAATGAGCTCCTAAAGCTCTTCCAGAGCCATACAGTATGAAAAACTCAAAATGGCTTGGTGCTCGGCTCAACCTCAATTGTAAAATCAATAGCCTGCTCATCTGGAAGGCCAGATAGATCATCAATAAAGACATCAAGAAAGTCACAAACCATGGGTACACACTCATAAGAAAGAGGACCAATACTCACATCATGAACATAACCTACATAAGTTAGGAAAACCTTAAATATAAGTCTATGGTCTTGAATACATGAAATAACCCATAATGGGGAGCGACTAGCTGGTCCCTACCACATCACCATAGGTACACCGAGAAAAATAAGGTTACAGTCTTAGAATAGTAATCTAGAATTGCATTGTGAGAGGATAACCAATCCATGCCTAGTATCACATCAAAATCAATCATATTAAGAGACACAAGATTAGCTTAAGTGTCCAACTCCCGTAAAGTAATAATATAGGACCTATACAAATGATCCACAACTTAAGACTAACCTACAGGAGTAGGCCCACTCATGAGCACAAGTAAAAGCTCACAGGCCGCTCCCAAATAGGGAGAAAAGTAAACAAATACATAGGAATAAGTGGAACCAGGGGAAAATAATGCCAAGACTGGCTAGCGACAAATGGATAACATGCCTATGATCACAAAATCATAAGATTCTTATTGGGCTCTATTCGGTATGGCATAAAGCTGATGGCATCCACCACCCTGCTGTCCTCCCCCTTTGTCCCCTCCTCTGCCAATTTGAACTCCAAAAAAAGCTCCTTGAGCAGTTGGTTAACCACCTCAAGCCAATAGTTGTACTTTCAAAGGAGGCTTTACAACCTGTGCTACTGGGCAAGTAGCTTGACATTGTGGAAATCTCTGGCATAGAGACCTAACTCTCCAAACTCATAAAAACCCAGGGCCTTTTCCCAACTAAAAACACTGGAAATACCACTCTTTACACCACGTTTGTTAGACCTCAAATATGTACCCCTGGTGGGTAGGTTGACTAGTTTGACTGCCCTAGCCTCTGTCGGCTATTTAACTGAAGCCTGGTTTACTAGACTAAACTTGATGGCCTGCTAATGCAGCTAATGCTGGGGCCTTTACCTATCGTACTATCTACCCATAGACTGTGTACCACTAAGATTTACCTGGTGGCATTGTCTCTTATCACTGACCCTTGGGCCGAGCGATGATGTCTCTCCATGGGATGGGTGTGATCAACAATATCTAAACACGGATTCCCACTGATAAGTAACAACTCAACCTCCATAAGAAGCTCTATTCTCAACCCAATTGGAAAGTGGCAAACCATCTCATTTTCTGTCGGAATCATAGTAGTTCCATATCTAGAAAGCTAAGTGAAATAACCCTCATACTTTGTGATTAACATAGAACAATACTACAGGCTGAAGAACTGAGCTATAAGTCCTTCTCAGACACTCCATGGAATATACTTGGACATAAAGGCCTCAAAAAACTATCCCATGTCATCGGCACTGATCCCGCTGGTCTACCTCTTTGTACACTCTCCACCAAGTCTTAGTTGGTCCCTCAAGCTGATACCTAATAAAATCAACCCCATGGGACTATCTCATCCCCAAAGTCATTAATATCTCCTCATACTCTATCAATAACTTATAGGGATCCTATATCGAATCTATTGGAAACCTGAGTAAATCTAAATGGGTTAAGTGACTGTACTTTTTCCAATCTTCGTAAGTCATATCTGGGGCAATAGGTTGTCTTTGAGCTAGCTGCACTAGGTAGTGTAGGAGGAACTGGCACGGTAATAGGGAAAAGATGTACTAGAGGAGCTAGGAGCTGCTCCCTAAGAAGAAAAATGGGCCCAATCAGTAGGAACCCTACCAGACATAGTGTATATATATTACCACATCCCTCTCAATGCCTCTCTTAAGGGAATAGGTAGCTGTGGAGGAGGTAGATCTACTGGGGTAGGAACTAGCCACGACTACAACCTATAGTTATACCCCAACCCATAATCGGAGCTCTTTATAAGGGTGGGGGGAGAATTATCTCTCCTAATTTCGACGCACATACGAACTATCTGTAAAGGAATAAAACCAAAGTTAGTCTATAAAAATTAAGTGGAAGATACGTACAAGATGAGTTAGAGAGAGTTGTCTTTCATAAAAGAGCTATGTATTCTCCCAAAGATAGGATATATGTACCAATTCGTGGACTTTACCAAACACTTGATCCTACAAACATCGACACCGCTGAACCTAAGCTATGATACCACTATGTCATGAACCAAAAATCATGTTAAATAGCGTCTACATACTACCATTATACAATCCTAATCCAGGCCCGGAGCGATAAATAATGTGCCAATTTCCAAACCAACCATAAGAACAACAAAAAAGGATAAAAAAAGAAGGAAAATACTAAAGAACAGAATAAGGGATAGAACAACAATATACATAAAAACCCCAAAACCTAGTATCATGACTGCAGAGCATCTATATAACATATTAAATACTCTTTCCTTGATTTTTTGAGGATTAAAGTCCTTTTTAGTGGTAGATGTTGTAATGATCCACATGGTCATTTACTTACCTTTCTGATTTTTCAATGTTTAGATCCGTCTATTAGCTCTTTAAAGTTATTTATGACTTGCTGGAACTGGCAGTTTGGTTCCCTGGTAGTTATGTTGTATGTTATCTCAATTTTCCTATTTTAAAGGCTTAAACTTGAAATAGTGGAACTTAATAGTGATTTCTTATCAAACGAGCTCAAAATTAGATCCTGACAGTTCTATTAGCTTCATAATATTAACTTTAGTTTCAAGGATTTGATTTAAGTTTGAGTTATTTTGAGGAAATTTAGTTCAATTGGAGTTCAATCTAGGGTTTGGGATGGCTTTTGATGATTAGAGTGTCAGATCATATTTTTAACGCTTCTATCAACTACTTAATGTCAAATTTGGGCTAGTAGGGTCATTGGTGAACTTTTTGAGGTGTCTAAACTAAATTTTGAGGTTTGTGTAGAAGTTAGAAAGTTAGGAATTTTGGTTCAGTTTGGTTTGACGGTCCTTTTTGCTCAAATGAGCTCCGTTAGTTATCTACTTGAGTACGAAATATGTTATTCATAAGAGTTACATATTTGATTTATTTCTATTAGACTCGTTTCAATTTCAATCCTTTGTTTAGGATTCTAGCTGTTGCTATTTTTTGTAGAAAATTTTCAAGCTTATACGATCGCGCTCTCGGAATGTGATTGTAGTAAGTCACCTTTTTTCTCCTTTAGCATGATCACGCTGGGGGCTCTGTGATCATGCTGGTTTAGGTTTTCCAAAATTCTAAGCTGTCCCACTAGGGGTGCTATGGTCGCATTGGGTTGGGGATTTGGCCATGGGCGCGATCTTGCTGAGTCTCTCCCATGGTATAAAGAGTAGTTTTCTTGAAATTTCTGAATATTTTGAAATATTTCTCTTCTATATTTATGGCCTATATCTCAATTCTTGCCCCTATAGTCATTGTAATTATTGGTGGATGCTATAAAGGTAATTCCTATTGTCAAATCTTCGTTTTAGGTAGGTATTCATCCTCTTCTTCCTCCTTAGAGCTTGGTTGAGAAGCTTCAATGGTGGTTCTTCCATTTTTGGGATAATCAAGGTTTTTATTCTTGATCCTTAGTTGGCTTGTTGTTGGTTGAGCTTGGGGAGGAGTTTTTTTTACACTTTCCGTAATTTTCAGGTACGTTTTGCATGTAAATTCTACGTGTTAATTCATGAAAATATATCTTTCATCTTACATAACTTTTGATGTTCGTTTGAGATCATCTTTTAACCACATGTTCATTGAGCTAGGGCCTACCTCCAGGTAATTTTAGTTTTATTTTCTTGGATGCGAGACCTACAGGCCCATTTTTAGGCCCAATTTCTAACCCGAATTGCACTTCAAAATATGGGCATCATTCTTCACCTTTTTGACCTTTATTTTTCTAATTTTATAGTTTTGAGATATTTTATACCATATCGGTGCTTCGTGCTATTTTTGTGTTCTTTCTGAGGACTTTCGCCGCCGCCCACGCAGACTAGGCTTACTTTGATTTCTAGACTTGGGGCTTATATTGTGTATTTATTGTGTTAGTCCTGTTGTTGGGTTAGGATGTTGATTGGTTTATCTTTTTTCTAATTCCTCTTTTATTATACTTATTCTACTTTGTTACGACCCGAATGGGGATATAGGAGTTCCCCGGCTAGCAGAGTCCCGTTTCACTTGCTACGATAGTCTTTAGAACCTTAGAGGTAGGGTTGGGGTATTATGAGGATATAGAGAGTAGAGTGTTCTTAGCTGGTGTCTTTTTGCCAATCCTAGTTGTGCTATTGACTTATTTGTTCCATTGTTATGTTGCGTTCATGCATTGTAATTTGGGCTGTGAATTATAGGTATGATGAGGTCCCGGTACCATGTTTTTCCGGATGCTTAGTTAACTAAAATAGAGGATTCAATGTCCTAAATTGGAAAGAGTCAATTAAATAATTAATACAAGTCCCTGTGGGTTCGACATCCGGCTCGCAAGAGCCACTATATTACTTGTATGATTGCGTACACTTGCGTGTGCATTTGGATGCAATAATAGGCTTAGGGGAGCAGTCCTGGTGCTGATCATGAGGCATGATCCAATATTTAACTAGGAGTCATGGGTCTCTAGCGTGAACCAATTCTTGGCTATTGAGGCGCGGTCCGAAGCGTAGGTCCTAAAGTAAAGGATTCGGAGGCAC
>JBDJHY010401673.1:5066-18129 GCA_039654485.1 Withania somnifera | reverse complement strand
TCTCTTTTTCTTCTTGACTTGCCTTTTCTTCACTTTTTTTCTTCCATATGCTTTTAATCTCCTGCAAAAGATGCTAATCATATTTGTTAGAAGTATTTCCACATATTCACTACGAAATAATCATATATTATACAATTATTCTCAAAACAAAGTAAATTCATACGAGTTATGTGGCTTTACAGCAGGTAAAACTGCCTATGATCAGACGCATACCATCATTGAACAAAAGTGCCAACCACCCCGATTATGTTCCATGTGTTGGGAGCTTCTAAGGGATTAATTGTTTTTAGGCATATTAACACACCCAATCACATAATTTATGTCCTCGTTATCATATGGCACCTAAAAACCTTGAAATTTGACAACTAGCAGAAGAGGTTGTTGCTTCTGTACCCTCTTTTTTTTTTGTACATTATATCCTGTAAGATTTGTAAAATAAATGGACAAATGTTGAACAATATTTGGGAAGCTTGGGGTATACCATGAAAAGTGGTAATAATGAATAGTTTCTGGGATTTCTGAGTATTGACCCTCCAAATCCTCCAATGAAGACATTGTCTCCTTAGTAATCATTCTTTCCTCCATAACCCTCATCTTATTAGAACTTGGTTGGCTTTGGACATCATATTATGTTCTATACATCTCCGCTTTTGTAAATTGGGCTTATTTTGATGGATTGGCTGGTGGACTGGGGTAAGAACCCTTTTCTCATAAGGTTTCAACTTGAATTTTCTCTTCGTAATCACACTTCCGGGATTGAGATGTTTGTAGTGTTGTTGCATCACTTTGAGGAGTTTTGGAAGTTTAATTCTTGCATTTTGGACCTATAAAATGTTCAAAAATGGAGGATGAAAAATAAAAATCAATGATTCTAGTTGCATTGCGAAATAGGTTATGAGCATCGCAAACATGTTCTACAATACTAACAGTCATTTTTGTGCCATCACACTTTGTGTATTTTAGTACCACGGGAAGAACTTTAACATTCTGTGATGTAGATTAAAATTCCACACCATATAAAATGGTTTCACGCATCGCCGAACCTGTAAGTCTCATCACAAAAATTACATTTTCCTTTGCATTCCTAGTTTTTTTCTATTTTTTTCACACTTGATCAACCACACAAGTAAGATATATAATTTATCCAAACAAAAAAAGGTTACTCATGACTTTCCCTATGAATCAACATATACCAATCATTAATATTTTATCACAACCACCCTTGAATTCATACCAATCAGTCAATAATTAATGGCAAGGGTACTCAGACACCCCCCTTTTAATTCTAGAAATCCTAACCCTATTAAGCATGATTCTTACATTATTTTAATTAAATAAAAACAACTCTAACCACAAGTAAGCACTAGTTTAACAAAACTCATCGAATCACATGTTATCCCATTCATTTCTCATTATAAACTAACAACCAAAAGGAGAGAATTACACATATAATCACACACGTTAAGAGGGAATTCAACCTATTATATTTTCATACCCAACACTTACGTAAAATAAAAGTGATTCTAACCTTTTTACAATAGTCAAGAACATGAAGGTAAACAATGAACTTGGGAAACATTTTTTCAAAACACAAATTGTAGGGAATGGATTCAATGATAAATTTAGTTATTATGTGATGCTTATATATGCTTATATAGTTGTGAGTATTTGGTAACTAAAGAGAGGGAGTTATAAATTCAAACCATTTGGTTTTATCCACTGATTGATTAGGAATTCCCCATCCATGATGGATTTTCATCGCAGACCGAATTCCCAAATTGCAGTTCTTGCACAACCCTTGTGGAGGTTTTGGGTGATTTTCCCATTTTTTATGAAACTTATATGATACCACTTGCTCATATACTTTTCTTTGGGTTTTTTTCATTCATCACGGATCCTGCACCACCATCACAGAAGTTTTTAGGGTTTTTTCCAATTTTCACGTAGTCTATGCGATGCCACTTGCACAATGCGTGTGTCGAAGACATGTTTTGTGTGGCTCGCCAATTTTTCACATGCACTGAGAAGTTTGTGAGTAGTCCTAATTCTTTCATGGTATCCCCCAACAAAAGAGGAATGCAAAGCTTCAATATTTTTCTGCATTTCACCTTTTGGGGTGCAACGTTGGTTCATACTATACATAAACTCCCTAAATAGATAGGGCTTATCAAAATAGTACTACTTAGCATCATGTAGCAATGTCTTCTACTTGTGGGATTTGAGACCATCAGGAATCACCTTAAAAACAATATAGTTTCTGAAGTCTTCCTAACATGGGAAAACATCATCTGCTATCATTAACACACCTTCGTCCATGAATTGCTATTTATCTCCAGATATCTCATTCTATCATGGTTTTTTAAAGCAATGATAAGTGATCTGCCACTTGATTTTTGCACCCCTTGTCAAGACCAAAGTCGGGTCATGATGGCATCTACCACTCACATGTAAACGAGCTTGTCCCTACATCCAGGATCTATAAGCAATGGGACATAACCACTCACAACTACAAACAGAAAGTAAAACAATAGAATAAATCCAACAGTAGAAGTTTATATATATATGTATGTATGTCTACAACTTAGCATAAAAACTAGTATAAATGGAATAAGGAGCTATAAGTGAGTGTCAAAAAGAAATATATAAAATATACAAGCCCTTAAGATATAGACCAAGTAAGCTTGCTGGGAAAAAAAGACAGACACCAACTGGAGGGTGACACGATCTTGTATGCGGAAGGTCACCGTAAGTCTTAGAGAAATGTAGCCTAGTCCACAAGATCCCACCTCCTACGCTAACGTAATCCAATATCTTCACAACGAAAAAAGTGCAAAGGTTTAGTATGAGCACTATAATAAACAGAGTACCTAGAAGGCATCATAGGCCAATCAGGCAAAATAAGGTATAAGTAAGAAAGTCGAGATAAGTAAAATAGGTCATATTAATAAGTAAAGAAGGAAAGGAAGCTAACTACACAAGTAAATATATAATATATATGGTATATAGCTAAGAAAAATTGAGAAGGATAAATTAAATTCAACTGATGTAAGTGTACATACTTCAATTTCTTAGCCGCGAAACCTCAAGGTAACTGTATATATAATGCATACCTGTTTTCTAGCTGAGTATATAGAGTAATGGAAAAAGACAGAAAATATAGAAAATAAAGGAATAAAGTAAAGAAAGGAGTGGATATAATCAAAAATCTTCCAATAATACCATTGGTCCACATAGAAAAAAAATTCAAAACCTACCCGATGCTCCATCCCAACGGCAGGTATAACAAAAACAAACAAGGGACTCACTGTGACTTCCCTTGTAAGACCGAAGAGTAAAAGCAGTGCGATAGTGATAAATGCAAGGGGTGGAATCAAGGAATAACTACTATGGCTCCCAGACTACCCTTGGAGGTCCCACTTCTCAAAAGCTATTCTTAGCTAAGTACTGGAGCTCCCACCTCAACATAACATCTCTTGGCTAAACATCAGAGGTCCCATCTCCAAATAACAGCTCCCAGTTAATAACGGGAGTTACCACCAATGAACTAATAGCCCACGGCTAATTACAGGAGGCATAATCTCCATACCACATCCCCCATGATACATATAAATACGAAAACATGATTCCAACTCATATTGTAGAAATAGCTCCATACTGTGTCGCAGTCGTTGAAGTCTAATTATAGAAAACTCTTTCCATTTATGCTCCGTTAGAAAATTTGATTTTTATAGTACCATTAGGTCCTTACCACATAGTTGTAACATCGGGTGCCATCGTTCAGTCTACTACACAGGCTAACTCTACAATGCATGCAATGGTACAACATAATTCAAATAAACAAGCTCTCATAATAGACTTGGATTGTCTAAAGGCAACCAGCCGGGCACACAACTCTCCCGTAGTCATAACATAGCCCCGAACAGGCTCCCAACTATAAGGCAGCTCCCAACAAGGCCAAAGAAACATATAATACCTCAATACCCACTATGCCCCTTCACGGGACCACCAAACCAGTAGAAATAGGGGAAAATAGAAATAACTGGTCTACTAACCTAAAAAACTATCCTAACAACAATATGACATAGTAAAAATACCCTACATGTCCCAGTCTACAAGATAGGTACCAAGCTACTGGTGGAAGTCCTCAAACAACATGAAACACCATCATAAAGCTTCGAACAAGTCTGAATCCGCTTTAAACTATCAAATTATGTATACAAAAGTTATAAGATAAAGAATCATACCCATACTTCCAAGTGCATTTTAGGTTGGGAATTAGGCTTAAAACTAGGCCCGTGGGCCCTGGATCTTGAAAATAAAAAGGAAAATACCATGAAGTACGCATCAAGTCAAGGAGCACATGGTTTGAAAATAATCTCAATCAAACCTCTATTAGGTCCTTATATTAATGGGGTTCGTATAATGAGACATTAATCCAATCGTAAATCAAATTTTGGAAAGTAAAGATATGCAGAATAATCACCAAACTCAAGATTAATTTAATAATACTGTACAAATAAAAGATGAGAATGGAAAAAAGAAGGATACCCAAATGATATCGAAGGGGAAAGTGAATTGTAATTCATAGTAAGGAAACTCAATCAAATCCACAAATGAGCATTTAGTATAAAAGAAAAGTAAGTAGTTCATAAACAACGATGGAATCGAAGCCGTCCTTAACACTAGATTGTTACCCTACAAGCTACCTAAAAGTTCTAACAACTTTGTCAAGTCTTTTGACTTTGTTTCACAATTGTAAAAAATTAGTCTAAAATAAACTAAGGCCAAATATGTATACTAAAGTAAGTTTGCATAAATTACACTTTGTCCCACAAGTAACATAATACTACAAAGTAGTCTTTCAAGTCTTGGAATTTTTATATTGAACCCTAAAGTTTAGGTCTCATCAACTCAATCCCTTAAAGTCTTCCATAATTCCCAAGCCATCATCCAAACTTGAGATTGCTCCTTTTGGTCCTTGTATTCAATCGTGGAGCTACATTGAGTGCATCCATATCATCTACGCCTTGATAATCTTGACTACACCTTCCAATATAGGTATAGAATAATTTGTGTAGTGCGTGCTCGTATCATCCTCCCATTCTTGAAAAGGATTCTTTCTAGCATCCAAACCTGAAAAAACATAAAGAGGAACACAAAACCAATAACTCTTCATGGTATGAGGGTTAGCATAATGTTTAGTGTAAACAAAAGCTCACCAACAACTATAAACCACCATGATAACAAATTCTTCCGCCAGATCCACACAAGCATGATAAGCTAAGGAATAAGAAACTTGGATATCAAAAGGATTAAAAGTAAAAGAATAATCAAACTAGGACAACAACAATTTAGAAGAGTCACATGTGGTTTAAAAATAGTAAAAATTGACAATCTACAAGGAATTCAACCCTCTATAATATACTAACCCCAACTAAAAATAGGTGTCATCATACGCAAAGAGGTAGTATAGAAAGTTGCTAAGAAAATAAATTCCCTTCAATATATTTCCACTCATGAAGTACAAACTAGAATTTTATGGAAAGAACATTATCTCAAGTGTAGACCAAAAATTAAGAAAAAAAATTGCCTTATTGAAAGGGATAACCAACAATCCTCTAAAAGGAGTGGTTTTCCACACGAAGTCCAATCACATAATTGAACTTTCCTATCCCATTAAAGGTGGCAATGTGCATCATTCATTGGGTTGAAGCAATACAGTACCACAGACTCACCCAAATTAATCCTTTCTTGGTATCTTAACATAGATTATCCAAAGACAAGACAAAACATATGCATCACCAGGGTCAAGTGGAAATGATTCACAATCATCTGGGTTAAAAGCTCACCCAGTTTCCCCAATTGCGTCCTTACTTGCATATGTCATAAATTTCTCATCAAAATAATTATCATCATATGCAAATAGATAGTATAGGAAGGTATCTCTTAAATGAACTTCATTTGATGTGTTTGCATGAATAGGAGTACTTGTTTGAGTAAGTACAACATGGCTTTGACTCAGAAAGGGATCACTACATGATGAAGAGTTGATCATAGTACACATATCACCTTCCTCCTCCACACCTTTGTTTCTAACTAATGTCGTGTCATTTCTCAAGGGAAGTTAACCATTATCGAAAATTAAGTCATCTTCCCATAGTGGGTTGTTAAACAAACTATAACTTCCAAAGGAAGCTATATGTCCAACACTACCAGGTATCCCACTAACTACATATCACACAGCCATGCAGTCATCAAATAGAATATTATCCTTGAAATCATACTCCAATTCATTAGTTCTTTAATAATAATTCAGAAGGAAATCATACGTCAAGGAATAAGTTTCATCATTTAACAACTTTACATGACTACTCTCAAATCAACTCTCGTAACTCCTTCACTACAATGAGGCCCATTAAGCATCTTATATAATCCCTTTAGTAGCGGGTCATTGTCATCTTTAAGTTGACTATCAATAAAATAAAAAATGCTAGTTGGTTAAACTTCAAACTCAAAAGATTCAAGAACATTATTGTCACACTTAGAACCAACTATAATTTGACACAAACTACTATTATCATCAAATGAATAAAAACACAAGCTTACACGTGCATAAGACAAATCATTATGATATTTTGCAAGCAAAGGTGGGGTGTCATAAAAGGAATAATAATTAAGCACATTAGCATCATGGAAATCACCATTCGAGTTACTTAAATATACAAGTAATTCATCACACTCTTCAACCAAAGGTTCATATCTACTATAAGATAATGTATTTTTTTCTATAGCATAAGTGTGTACATTAGGTGGACATAAATAAGTCTTACTAAAATATGCAACTAGGTCATCAAAAGTATCAACTAATATGCCAACACTTTTGCAAGCCACATTATCTGTATAATTCAAATAGCCATTAATCTTCACACATGGTGAGGATCGATTCAAATCATAAGTGCTAACACTGGGTGGACACAAATCGATATTAGAGAAGTTAGACCGGTCATCTAGAGAATCAACTAGTGTTTATGCATTCATGACATTGATATCATCATCAAGAAACAAAGTTCTACCATGGTCACCATAGGAATGGGATCATCAACACGAAACAAAGAATTATCAAGAAACGTTGAGTTATCACACAGAATCAAGTCAACATCATGCTCTTTTATACAACTCAGAGTGTCGAGTTTAGGTACAATACCTTTAAGCATATTAAAAGAATCTTCTTTGTCTTTGATATCTTCTTTGGAGAACTCTTGACATTTTATCGAGATTTCAAGTGCCTAATGGTTCTCCATGTAATCAGGCTCTTCATTCATCTTCCTTTTGAGAACACCTGTATAAGAATACAAACAA
Source organism: Withania somnifera (assembly GCA_039654485.1). NCBI lineage: Eukaryota > Viridiplantae > Streptophyta > Magnoliopsida > Solanales > Solanaceae > Withania > Withania somnifera. The sequence continues at coordinate 10,770 of JBDJHY010401673.1, read as the reverse complement.
CTAGAACAAGAAAAGTTAGTGTAAGTTTGTGACAAATCACTCACATCATTCCTTGCAATCTCTATTCTTTCAACTCTAGACTTGTCAAATGACACTCCCTTAATCCTCTTAATCTTTGGTCCCTCAACTTTATCAGAGTTAGGGAAATTTCCACGGATTCCTGGTGAAGTAATTGAAGTTCCCTTCACATAAAGCCACCATTTGGTTGCACAAGGAGTGGTGAATTCACTCTTAGTTCAACCTCTTACTACAAACCTCACATAGTGTATTTTTTTTTTACCTTAATGTGAAGATTCCTTTGTTGCACCCTTACAAGGATCCATGATAATATTTGAACTTCGTCCTGCATTTGCTTGAACAATTTAAGGGCCTTATCAAACTCCATGTGACAATAATTTGAATGATCACCAACATCCTGCTTAATAGAATTAGCCGACTCTTCAAGTGAAGATGTGTCTATTTCCCTTATTTCTTATAGAGAACTCATTAGGGAAGAGGTAATTATAGTTGTTGTCCCATGCATAGCAATGCCAAGAATGACTAAGTAGGATTCAATGATCTTTAAACCAAAAATTTCCCAAAAGAGCTTGGAAACCTTGCAATTGAAGTATGTCACACCAGACCTCTTCTTGATCATTTCCAAGTGAAAAGAATACCTTCACGCTCCTATCTACCCAATACCTACCTTTAAAAGACATGGGCACTATACCCAAGGTTGCCTTAACTATTTTACCACAAAAGGTGTAATGTAGTTGTTGGTAATGTGATCATTAATCTCTAGTACAAACCTTTAGCAACCACACACACTTACATTTATTTTACACATTAGTCATATTAAGACCCTCTCAACTTGAGTCATTTGGTTTACCTCAAAAATACTTTGGACCACATGGTGTCCTAGTGCCTAAGCTACCCTTTGAACCATCTGAGTCGGATAGGAAGACGCACTAGACGGGGGATAGGATACAACCTCACTATTTCCATTTCTCATTGACTCCCCTTCCTTGAAGGCACCATTATAGCTTGAACATTCCGTATCATCTTCATAGGACTCACATTCATACTTTTGAGACTCATCCTCACATCTAAAAGAACCATTATAGCCCTCAAAGATATCTTCTTTGTATTCACGAATCTCATCTTCATACTCAAAACCTTAATCAATACAAGCATACTCACTAATGTCATCACAAGAGCAAGACAAATCCGTTGATGACACTGGAACTCTATATCCACTGTGTATCTAAAAAAACTCAACAAACAAGTACGTATAAAGAACCTTACGCCTCTCATATTGAAATTCACTCAAAGTATGTAAAGGCGTTCTTCCAAAGTTTATAAAGAACTATCTTGACCAGAATAAAGAATGTATGAACATATAAAATGAGAAAAACTTTAAAGAAATAGAAAAACTAGTTTAAGGAAGATTTATAACACTAAGTTCAAATAACTTTTGGATCCCTTTTCAATCATCCTTGATCGTCTCAGGTGAGGGAGGACCACCGTCTGGTGTAGAAACCAACTTGTGCAGGATGCCACCACCGTCCCCCTTACCTTGACTGCCATCTAGGGTGTCTGGGCCACCGTCTGCAATGGTGGGCCACCGTCTAAGGTTGCTTGGCCTCCGTCTTCTATATCAAAGCCTGGAAACCTTGCACGAGATGTTCCTTTGTGGTCCCCCTTTTTAAATATGACCTTGTTCCCTAAATTGTAATTTCACATGTACTAACACCTTTTTCAAACTCAAATTCAGACCTAATTTTGATCAAATAACACCAAATTAGAAGATCTTCCACCAACAATCTATGAATCTTAACAAGAACACCAAGAACACCATTTTGAACTCCACTCAAATCAACTCATATTTGAATGAATTTTCATATCTTTGGTCCTAATGACTTTATAAGCATGATTATCAATGTTTTAAAAAGAAATTTCAACTTTTACTTGAGGATGTTGGATCAAATGTACCTTTGTTCACCTTCTTCACATGAACAAGCTGAAAGATTCAAGAACATTGTTGAGTTTCAAAAAATTCCAGCCACTCTTAAACGAACTTCGTTTTGCACCAAATTTCAACCATGTGCTCCCTTTACTATATGCAACAAACCTCACTACTTTATATGACCAAAGCAGACTTGAAATAGCAACACAATGAACCCTAGTTCTACAGCTTCAAGGTCAAAAATAGTGAATGGCCCAAAACAACCCGGATTGTCTCTAATGTGCAGATATGCGACCAAAAACACTAAGGAATAATATTATAACACTCACAAACAAACATATAAAAAAGTAACTCAAAATTTCTTAATTTTTTTCAAAATTTCAAATTTTCCATTTTTTCTGAATTTATGAACCAAGGATTGTAATTCAATGAAACGAATTACTAGCCTAAAATCAGATACCAAATAATAGGGTTCGTATAACTAGATACAAATCCAACCAGAAAATAAAATACGGAAAGTATAGATATGAAGAATTATGAACAAAACTCATGATTAAGTTAATAATAACAAAGAAATAAAAGATAAGAAAAGAAGAAAGAAGGATACACAAATCCACGAATATCGAAGGGGGAAGTTAATTTTAATTCAAGGAGAGGATACTAAATCCAATCCATAAGTGAGCATCCAATATAAATGACAAGTATTTAGTTCTAAAACAATAATGGAATCGAGCTCATCGTTAATTCTAGATTGTAACCTTACAATATTACTTATAATCTCTAACATCTTTATCAAGTCTTTCTTACTTTAATTATCAATTGTCCAAAATATGAATAAAATAAACAAAGGATAAATTTTATTCTAAAAAGGTTTCATAAATTATACTTTGGCACATATGTAACCTAAAACTACAAGGTAGTCCTTCAAGTCTTAGAGTTGTCACATTTTCCCCTAAAGTTTGGGTCTCGCCAAATCAAGCTCTTGAAGTCTTGCATCATTCCCAAACTATCTTCCAAACATGAGATTTCTCCTTTTGGTCCTTGTATTCAATTACTGGAGCTCCTTTGAGTTCATCCATATCATCTATTCCTTGGATCATCTTGACTACACCTTGCAACATACGTAATGCATGATTGGTGCAATATATGCTCGTATCACATATGGCTGATGAAAGTGAATGTGAATAAGAAATAAATTCAAGAATTATTATGCTGAAAGAAGCTAGAAAAAAAAACTAAAAATGATGCATAAAGATCACCAATCCTTCCCCAAGCTCCTAAATAATCTCCAAGAAATAACACCTTAATTTTAGCTCTAAGGATGAAGAGGATATATACACACATAGAGGAGTTCATTTTGCATTATGAGGAAATAAATCTAGAAAAGGCCATGTATATAAATTGCCAGGACCCGCAATCACAGTCATGACACAAGTTGAAGCTAGAAAGGGCCCTTGAGATTATTACCCAACAAAGTCGCGGCCCTGGCTATGCGATTATCATTGCATAAACTTCCTAGGCTTCATGATTGCAGGTGGCTCCATATGATTACAACCCTTTTCCCCTAGTTCTCTATGATTGGATCTGGCCCCATGAGATCTCAATGAAGGAGATAGGGCTGCTATTTTTACATCAAAACTATTCTACAAAAAATAGTTGAAAAATCTTGAAGAGGGCGAAATAGAATCGAGCATGAATTTTAACAACCCAAATATTGAAATGGAATGCAACAAAATTTTGGAATCAATTAAATCATTGAAGTTACCTACGAGATGTATAAGTAAAAATTAACCTCTAGCACAACTGAGCTAAACTAATAAGTTTCCACCTATCCATGTGGACCCTCAAAATAGTCTCGTAAGCCTTTTGAAGCATGCCAATGTCCTAAATAACCTATAATAACCATTTTGGAGCTGATGGTAGCATCATATTTCCTATCCGACACTCTGATTACAAAAATCTATTCCAAGCTCCAACTGAACTATAACTGAGTAGAATTCCACAAAATAGTTCAAACTCAAAAGAAATCCTTGGAGCATTAACTAAAGGTCCAACAAGATCAAAGTAGCATTCTAGAGCTGACAGAATGGTCAGAATATGATTTTGAGCATATTTACTAAGAAGTCAGCCTCATGTTCCACTATTCCAAATTTAAGACTTTAATACAAGAAAACTCATATAACAAACTAATAAGCTACCAGGACATCGAACTACAGATACTAGAAAGTCATAAATTACTTGAGGAAGCTACCATAAGGCTCTAAATACAAAAAAAGATGAAAGGCAAGTAAATGACCATGTTACAATATCCACCATTAAATTGAATTTTTGTCCTCAAAATTAAAGAAAAGAGTAGTACCTAAAGGATTAAATAGATGTGGATATTAGGTCTGCATATAATGCTTTATCTCCTAGTTAGCTTCCCTGAATGGTCAACATTCCAAAGACCTTCACCATGAGGATATTGCTAGACCTTAGCTAGCTCACCTCTCTATTAATAATGACCTCAGGCTTCTCAACATATGTTAGACAGTAATCAAGTTGAACAAAACTATGAAGAAGAATCTGGGATGTGTCAGGACCATACTAAGGAACATGGATACATAGAACATAAGCTGTAGAACAACTATCTCAGGATGTAAACAAAGTCTATAGGAAACAACTTCATCCCTCTCTGTTATCCCATAAGGCCCAATTAACTCGGGGCTAACCTTACCCTAATTTTCAAAACTCATAATGCTCTTCATGGGCAACATATGTAGGAAGACCATGTCACCAACACCGAACTCCAAGGGCTAAAGCCTACAATCCATGTTAGACTATTGACAACTCTTGATTTATGGATTCTATCCTAAATAACTATAATGCTATCAACTGTATCACAAATTCAGTCAGAGCTCTTGGGTGGGTCTCCCTACCCCAAAACCAACCAATGGGTGATTTACAACACCTTCCATACAAGGCCTTAAACGGTTCCATATTCATGCTGAATTGATAATTGTTAATATACCAAAACTCTGCCAAAGTAAGTGTTTGTTCCAAATACCTCCAAAATCAAATGCACAACCATGCAATATGTCCTGAATTACCTGAATTGTTCTCTTAGGTTTTCCATCGGCCTGAGGATAGAAAGTTGTACTCAAAGACTCCTCTGTACCCATCTCTCTTTGAACTCTCCTTTAACTCTAAGGTGTAAATTAAGTGTCAATTTTTAAAATGATGGAAACTTGTATTCTATGAAGCTAACCACCTCTCAAACATAGAACTCTATAAGACCTCAGTACCTCAAGGTGAATGTGTAAGTAGGAAATGGTTTGACTTGATCAACTAATTCGCGATAACCCAAATAAAATCATGACCTCTAAATAGGCAGGGAAGACCTGAAACAAAATCCATAGTAATACGTTCCCACATCCCCTCATGAATAGGGAGTCTTTGCATCTTACCACCAGATCTCTGGTGCTCAAATTTCACCTACTGAGAGTTTAGGAACAAAGACACAAAAGCTTCTTATCTCTTCTAATGTCCTACCACAAATGGTGTTGATGAACGTAATGATAAATCCTAGAGGTACACATATGAATGGAATATCTAGATAAATGATCCTTATGGAGTAGAGTTTGAATCAAAACCCCAGCCCTCAGAACAATAAGATGACCATAGACCCGTACATACCTTCAAAATAAGTTGTGTCCCAACTAAAGTCTCCCTTCTAAGTCCTCTCACAAATCCAAATCAAATGAGCATCCTCAAACTGGC
>JBDJHY010401568.1:0-18131 GCA_039654485.1 Withania somnifera | reverse complement strand
AAGTACCCCAATTACACTAAAATATGATGCTTCATGATCATTTTTATGGGATCAAAATTTATCTTTCTTTATATTAATTGTTCTCACATTTATTGGGATACTCAATGGAACCACGTAAAATCTTTTAAATCCTTCAAGGGTTTTTATATCAAGTACTCAATGAGGTTATTATCACATTATTTGGTCAATCATTATCCATTCACACTTTTGGATAGATCTAGATTCAATATCCTCGATACCATATAAGGCATTTATTATATTAAAAAAAACTATCGATGGATTTTTGATATCAGTTCCAAAATGACATAACTTATAGAGATCTCTTCATATTAGTCATTTTTAGATACCTGAATCATTGCCAAGGTTTTATGAACAGTTATGCCATGGTGTACTTGTTGAGTACTTGCCTCATGACCATCTTGATCATTTTCTCCTTTCCTCCTTCAAAAAGGTGGAACCGATTAGTCATTCATACTTCAAGTATGCCATATACTTTACCCTTAAAGGACTTTTCATTTGACCATATACAACTGAATTATAATATAGGGTCAACAAACACATTTGGCAATTAGTTTTCCATATTTTTTAAATGAATTATCCCTTAAAATTCAAATTCATATATGTTACGAGGATCTACATAATTCATTTAACAAATAATTTTCAATTATTAATAGTATCTCCCCTTAATGTTAGAAATATAACATTTACCTCCAAAATTAATTTAGGGCTCATCTATGTGAATTGTGATGGAGATATTAATTCATTGACCGTGTATTTAAATTTTTTGATGGAACTTATTTGGTTCCTATCCCTGAACCAATTAAGATAAGGAACCTAGTTGGCGTGATACTTACAGGTGCTGCTATAACATATCTTATACAAAATTCCTTTTGGGAGATTTGTCATCATAAGAAATGACTATAATTAGAGGCATATATTTTTCAAAACAAATTAGCATTATCATTATATAATTGTTTTATTTGGAAATTCATGTTGACAATGAACGCATGTATGATATTCTATAGATGCATCATATAATAGTAATTGATCCACATGGCAGGTGAACGGGCCCCCATATTTACCCTTTTTATATGCTTCAAAGTTTTATTGGACATAATCCAAATTTTATCTTGTGTAATGACAACAACAAACACAAGAGAATTCATGAAGAGCTTTCTTCTTCTTCATCATGTGAATTCTCAATTATATTTGCATCACATTTGAACCATGAATCAATAGGTATTTCCAACTGACGTTTGTTTCAGTAAAATAATTTTTTACTAGCATATGTGATTCCATCACCATGCTCATACATATATAATACAATAAGAGTAAAAGGGCTAGTAACCTTACACATAAATATTGATGATCCTCTTTGATTGTACTAATATAAAGAAAAAAAAAATTCAAATTTTCTAAATTGTACAGTCTTATATAATATATTTCTTTTAAATTCCTTTGTAATTTAGAAAGCTTTATAAGACTTACTACAATAACAATATGATATGATATCGGGCAGCATCAATCATACTAGACCTATACTTCTAGGTCTAGCTGAGGAGATCCAAGTTATGATCAATATTGAGGCACCCATTTGAGCTCTAAAGGACACACACGAGGGAAAATAGAGCAACTGCACATTTGGAGGATTGCTCGGGAAGCCATAGAAGATCAATGGAGCTTAAAGTGAAGAGTCCCAAGACTTGAGGGTCAATTATTGGGTCACTTTTGGGGTCAATTATAATAATTTCAACTTAGACGCTATAAATACTTAGTCTTTTAATTTTGATGGTAGACTAGTTTAAATTAAGTTATTGAATATCCTTGAAGCTCATTGATTAGCTTTAGGGATCTTAGTAGGTTATAGTTTTAGTTTAGTGCTTGTAGCCATCGTGTGTGTATCTTTGGTTAAAGCGTCTTGAGTGATTAGGAGTGGGTGTATTATCTTATTTCTCTTAAACTCTTTTTGATTTAATTGATCATCAAGTTGTTTTATTGTGGGTGTATCAGTAGTGTTTCTCATTGTTTTTTTACTCTGAATTCATCATTATCTTCTACTTCATTAAGTTCAGATATCCTCGTCTTTTATTTTCCATATCAAATTATTCAATTCAAATCCCATATTCAAATTTTATTATTTGGTATTAGAGCATAGGCAAGAGATTAGTTCTTATGAATTTCAATCCTCGGCACATAAATTGATATCACAAAAAAATAAAAAATCTAAATATCCAAAAATTTGAGTCATTTGAATGTGATTCAATTTAGAGTCTAGATCTTGAATTTGAGTAATCTAAGAGTTCATTTGCCATATTTATCATTGTTGAAGAATTTAAGCTCAAGTGTAGCAGGATTATGTTCAATTGAAGAAGAATTAAAGGTTGAGAAGTTGATAATTATTTTATCCAAGTTACAAGGATATCATATTTATAATGTCATGCAAATTGAAGTAGATTCGAATGACTTGTGAAATTTGGGTGTTATCTTCTTGATAATACAGATCTAGAAATTTTAAGCTCGAATTATATATTGGTGTTATGATTTCTAAGCTTCAGAAGCTGTGGGAATTATTTTTCTTAACTTGGAGACTCTGGAAATCAATTTTGATGGGATTTTGTTGAGTAATGAAGGACCTTCAATCTTTGAGTTCATCATATTCATGGTGTTCTTCAAAAATTAAAGAAGGGGAAATTAGGTCATCAATTAGCTGAAGATTTATGGATAAAAAAATGTAGAATTGTGTTCACCATGTATCAAAGACCTTAGATCTTAAATTTTGTTGACTTCTGAGTGAGTTTGGAAATTTGGTGTTCTTAGTGTTCTTGGTGAAGATTCATCAATTATTGAAGAAGATCTTAAAAAAGGTGTTGTTTGATCCAAAAGGAGTGGTAATTTAGTTGGTAAAAGTCTTTGTACTTGGAATATTCTAATTTGGGAAAGCACAAGGAAAGATAGTACAAAGGGGGACCACAAGGAAAAATTCTCATGCAAAAGTTTCAGGTAATATGTCAACCCCGCGACACCAGCGGCGACCTACAGTTAATACCTATGCCATATCCAGTGGTTCACCATTGCAACGATGGTCAACTATCAGTGAGTTTTACTCACTATTTTTTGGTAGTTTTAAGAGGTCTCACGGCGGTCCAATGCCCCGTCCCCACGTATCACTTCCCATAATTTTTGAATTGCATAGTAGTTTTAATCCCTTGGTAACATACTCCTATCTTAACTTCATTTCTTGATTCTTGTTCACTTTTATTTATAAGACAACTAGTGTTCAACTAGTACTTGTTCTACTTAGATGATAATTAGTTTTAGTGTTCGTTTTGTTTCATGCTACTTGTTTGCATCCTTTATTTCTTTACAACTTCGTTCATTATTCTTGATTCAAGTCTTTTAACTTGTTGATTTTTCCATTGTTTAAGAGTCACAATGATCATTCTACCACAATACTGACAACCTTGAATTGGATGAGTAGAATTAGTTGTTGAGCAATATCAAGACGCATTTCTAGTGGTCAGTTGAGTGTACATATAGAGTGTGAGGCCTTTTACTACTAATGGTTTTTCTATGTTTTGTAGGTGAATCATTTCCAATCATGGAGGAGTGATTTTATTAAATTTTATAGAATTATTTGTTGACATTGTAAGACAATTGGTAGAAAAATACGAGAGACTAGGAGGTATGGAGGAACGTCTGGTTAGGCTTGAGAGTGGAAATAGTAAACAGTCACCACCAACAAATGGAAAGGGTAAATTGTCACCTGTAATCCGCACAGGTGTTTCTGCACTCCATGAGTTGAGGAAAAACAGGAGATTCGATCTCATAGAGTTCAATTTCCCTTCTCAATAAAGTGTGTAACCATCATCAACTGTTACCCCTGGCCAATTCCACAACATGATGCAACCTAGATTGACCCAAATCCAAAGTTTCCAACACCAACCTTCTTTCCAAACATCTCTCACCCTAAGACATCTAAGATCTGCAACTCCACATCTAAATCCATATCCTTTTAAGCCACTACAAGAGAACGGGGGTTTTTTACGACATCCCAGATACATACTACTTCCTTAATGCAATCCATCTACAACTACCATGCATGAATCTTACATGTCACCTCCATGAAATACTCTACAAAATACTTACCAAGACAACCAATAATAAGAAACCACATACCGTGGCATGAGTAATGAAGTTCCACTTGATGAATAATGTGTTATGAAGATGGAGAAGGGTATGAGGTATGACCCCAAGTCTTTTTTCAGTACTAAGGATATGGAAATAGAGGAGGTCAATATTGGAATGATAGTGGGATCTGGAATGGGAAAATAGAAGATATAGGATTTGGGAGGATAGAGCAGATAAGAATGAGTCTGATTAGAGGTTGAATACAATCAAGTTGATACTTCCTAGGTTCAAAGGAAGTGTTGATCCGGTGGAGTTCCTATAGAGGAATATACAAAGAAAAATAATATTCCTCACTAATAATATGTCAGATAAATTGAAGGCCAAATATTCAATTAGTCAATTTTGAAGGATACGAATCTACTTGGTGGGAATCTAAGAAGCAAGGAACTTTATAATATGTTTGACTTGCCTAACTGAAAAGAGTTGATTGCTATGATAGAGGTTCTTTACATGTCATTGAATTATTATTAAGATCTCCTCAAGAAGGTGTACATGTTATGTCAAGGCTCTAAGAATGTTGAAGAGTACTATGCCAAGTTTGAGAATTTAAGGATTAAATCCAACCATGATGAACAAGCTCAATGTATGGTGATACGGTTCATAGAAAATTTGACGCATAAGATTTCAAGGAAAATAAAGTTGAAGAATGATGCAATAATTGTAGTGGCATTTCATGATGCGTTGAAAGTCATAGAGTATGTGAAAGAAGAAAATATGGCAAAATCCAAGAGTACTTCCACTTCTAAATGGGAAAACAAAGAGGATATATGGAAATGATCAACTACGTAAGAGTATTCTGATAACGCTCAAGTGTACCTATAAAAAGGATACACGGTTATTGTCAAAGTATAATAACCAAACAAGGCTCAGGGTCGAATCCATGGGGAACAATAATATGGGCAATTGAGTAAGTCAGAAAACTAAGTGCAACTACTATAGTTTGAATGGTTTTTAAAAAGATTGGGGGATAAACGTGTTAAAGGTGTCAACTGTAAAATATAAACATGGTTTGATAAATGGTTTCACAACTCAAAGATAACAAGAAACCAAACTAGGGAATCAACTCATCAACAATTCATGGTATTTAATCAAACATCTATAAATCAAGCATGATAAGATTTAGCCTTAGATTGTAGAGTAGCCACTAGCTTTTCTTGAATACTACCAAATCTTTCTTAACTTATTTCTCTCAAATTTAGCTAAGAAATATGACAAAGTCCCAATTTTAGGCTACACGAGGTTTTCGCTATATCTAGTAAAAAACCCATAAGATAGAGTTGAGGATACTAAATCATAGTAAATTAATCTTCCCAACTCTGAATGAATCACCAAAGTTCAAATAAAGTAAATCATAAATTCCAAGGTTAGATACTGCCTTTAGAAATAAATTCAAGAACAAGATCAATTTAAACCCACAAAACTCAATTACAAAATTCAATTACTAATCAATTCAAGAACAAGATCAATTTAAACCCACAAAACTCAATTACTAATTAGCATAAGATGAAATTGAAACCAAAATTCAAATCCCATTATTATATCAGTTAGGACTACAACATTCATATATGAATTCGATTCTACACACTTAAAATAAGATATTAAAACTAGGAAAACAAAAATGGGTAAAGGATTTAACACTACAAAACACCAAATCTTCAACCCAAGGTGTATATGGATGGTTGCAAGCTCTCTCTTTGATGTGATTTAAGACAAAGGCTGCCAAAGATGCTTTTCAAATGACCTTTCAAGGTTTTATTTGGATTGGTGTAAAAACATGTAATTCCAGAACGGCTCAGGTTCCTTCCACAAATTGAACTTCGTGATCGAGAGGTGCTGCGTTTCATATTATTGTGATCACATGAAATTTCCTTCATGGTTGCGTGTATCTTATGTGTCGTATGTTAAGATCACATGCAGTATATGTATGATTTCAATCGTGAAGAATAGTTAGCCTCTGACTTGATCACTCTATGAAATTGTGTGGACTTATTCTGTGATCGCGAAGAGTAATTATGCTGCAAGTTTCCATAGCTTTCCTTTTCCTACGTTTTTAATCATTTTACCCTTTTTTGGCATTTTTGCACTTGTATTCAATTGGTATCACATTTCACCTGCAAACTACCAAGTTACACCATAAGTGAAAACATTTTCATCATAAAGACCTCAAATGAATAACAACATAGATGTAAATAAGTAGTAAATTCACCACTTATCAACACCCCAACTTAACACTTTTCTTGTCCTGAAGCAAACAAAACAACTCATACCAAGAGGAATTTTATAATTTAGGCTCAACTATAAACTCACTCAATTCCAATCCATATTTTTTCAAATCAAAAATTAAGATCATGACTTTGGTTTGTACTAATAAGTAGTAAACAACTTGCAACTCCTTGTCTAATAACCCCCTCCATTCAGAAAGCAATTCTCAAGAAATATAATGGAAATATTAAAATCATCAAGTGACAAAAAAAACTCCTTAAGATGTGATTCAAAGATAATAGTACTCAATGCATGTTCTATTGTATTATTTTCGAACTTTTCCATATCATCAATCCATCACAATTCACATGCCCTCACAAGAAAAAAGTCCAAAAACACTCAACATAGAACAAAAGGGACAAATATGCAAACACCCACACTCAACAAAAAATTCAAATGCCAACAAGTGTCACACCATAAGCTTGCCCTTATTTTTGATCATTACCAATCAAAATGCATTTAGTTGAGAATCCAAAAGGTCTTTATCAAGCTTATAATGTTAGGAAAGGGTATAGGAATGTGATTCATTTTGGGTCAAGTCATTATACCTTTTCGAAGTGTCAAATCTCATAATCTCACTCCTTTTTTAACAGCAAAGTTAGCCCAAATCATTCATGTACAAGCCTTATTTAACTCATTTCATCCTTCATTTTTATTTTTACTACATAACAAAACATATGCACAAAAATAAAATCTTTTTGCATTTTATTTGTTTTGTCTCTTTTATTTTCTTTTTCCAAAAGATATGAATAAAAATAAGAACTTTTACTAAGGAAGAATGTCTTCACATATTCTTTTTCACTTCCACAGATGGACAATTTCACTTAAACAACCAACTACCACACCCCCAAATTAGGCTTTTGGACTAAGTTGTGGACTAACTAAGCACTTCTTATTCCTCCAATTTCAATACCCCTAACTTAGGATTTTGGCCTAATTTGTATGCATCTTCAGAGAAGTAGGTTCGAAAGAAAGGTAGATGTTCAAAAAGGGCTTTAACTAGTAATGTGGTTGATAAAACAAAGAGGCAAAATGCTCAATCAGATTTCAACTAGGTCACTCACTCTAGAGTAAATGGTAAGGATTTTCTGGAGTTATTCCACTTAAATCATGACCCAAGGTCATTTTCTCAACTTCATACTTCTCATAAAGCAACAATAGACTAACTGAGCAAGTTCTAGATAACAAATATAATAAATAAATTACACAACAAAACTCACCACAAATGGCATGCAAACTATTCAAGATGGTTCAATCTTACTTCTTAAATGAGAACAAAAAGAAACATAGCTAAAATGTAACCACCCAATGAATCTATAGTCACCAAAAGAGTCAAAGTGTTGTCCTTCAATCATTCTTTCTCCATGCAACTTGAGTTTTCAAGAAAAATTTACAAAATTTAGGAGCGGTATGATCGTTATGCACACTAACTTTATAGCACCAACCAAGACAATCACATTGAAACATTCATGAACAAAACCATCCACTCCACTATCTAAAATAGAAGAAAGAGAAAATGTGATTTTCTCCATAAGAACATTATCACTCATTCCATTATTGGGAAAAGTCACTAAGAAACTATTACCAATATATTAAAATAAACAAGAGCTAACAAATAAAAATAAACTAAAAAATCACAAAAATAAAAATAATCCAATAAAGCATCCAAATAAGCTCAAATCTAATCTCAATAAAATAAAGCCCGACAAAGGCACAAATCCAGCATATACAATATCTAAATCAAAATAAAGCCCAAAAAAGGCACCAAATCCAAACTCCAACAATAAGAATCAAGACCGAAAAGGGCATAAATATACATGATCCAATTATTAAATCAACTATATCTATAGGCTACCCCATCCAACTAAAAATATGGTAATACCCTCACTACCGAAGCTCAAAATAGAATATAAAAGTAAAGGGGTAAGAGATCCCTAGAATAACATCAATCTTAGGTAGAGATAATTGGTCCCTCAATGACCATATCATCATCAGTTTCCTCCCCAGGATTCTTGTTAATCCCTGATCTATAGATTTTCCAAAACGTGCCCATCATCTTGGTCTAAATTTTCCTCTTCTTTCTTTCATGCTTTCTCATCCTTTTATGTCGCCTCTCAACCTTGATCAACCTTTCTTCTATGTGCTACTGCTCTTTTACTAAGGTAGACAAGGTGGATCTGCTACTAGTAGTTTCTAAATGAGTGGAGGAACTCTCTCAAGGGTCTAAATGTGCATCCATGTCACAAACCTATGTGGAGATGTACTTTAGTATCGGAGGTCCTTCTAGGAATGATGCCATGCTTAGTGAAGCTGCACCAAATGCCTCAACCTTGGTGAATTTACCAAAATATGCGGATGCTATATCAATTTTCTTTTTCTTTAACACATTCCCTGCCCCTCTTTTATTCAGCAGATAAATCATCTTCTTTGGGCCTCTCTCTTGCTTATCATCCTTCTTCTCTACCATGTCTGATATCATTAATTGTGTGATAAGGGATGGGAAAAATAGACTATTAGTTTCTCAATCACAACCTCGTGAATCTTCTTTGAAATCAACTTCCCAAAATCAATAAGAAAGCCTCCATAAGATCACGAATCATCACTCCCCTCTCAATCATAATATCTAACTCATTAGTTGAGAGCATCACTTGAGCTCAAATTATGTTGATCCAATGTCTTTGCTTCCATTGTGAACTGGGATAAATCAATTTTGGTTTTTTTCTTATCCACTTGGGGGCAATCCAAGCATGCATATGTCCCATAATTATCTCTCCACCCCTATTTTTCAATGCAGCTTTATACACCTTATTATCACAAGTGAGAAAGTGGTACTATTTATTAATGATATGTGGGTCAAACCGAATTAGTTTCCCCTGACTATAACTACCATGTCATTTTTAAATTCCATCTCGACCATATTGGCAAAAAACTCATGGACTAGAGTGATATTTTCGTCGCTAGGCTTTGCTGCAAATACAATCCACCAGACTCTAATCTTGCAAGAAACCCGGGCGTGGAAGTTGTAAAGTTGTCAAATAAGATGCCCTACTCCCTTATGATATTTTTGGAGTGGAGAAGATCAAACAATTGAGAGCATTTGAGCAATGTGAAGTTCTCTTAATCATAATAGTCATTATTGGTAACTTCATATTGAACATCTTGCACATTTTCTATATTGTCATTGGCCATTTTTTTTAATCAAAAGTACCTATAAATTATCATAATTCTTATACAGTCACTTGAAGCAATGTATTAGAAAGCAATTAGGCCAAAGAAACCAACTCAAAACTAATTAGCCTAGTCTGTACAGAGACAATGTTTTGCAGCAATTCCAGCCTTCTTAGTGATCGCGGAAGAATTTCCACGCTATCGTGAAACACTAATTATTTAAGAAAAATTTGAATTTCATGATCACGGAATGAGTTCACACGGTCGCAAAGTTCATAACCTTTCCCAGTATTTTTCTTTTAAGCATTTTGTGGGGCATATTTTTTATGCTCTTTTTTCAAATGTTTTTTCCTCAGATCCTCTACTATTTTCTTAAGTAACCTTCACTCTTTACTTAAACCAAAACTCACCATCAATTTATATCTTCAAATTAACTAAATTTAATGAAAAAAATATGATTTAAGTTTATCCCTAAACATGGGTCATCATGGATTCCATACCTTAAAAGGGGAAGTAAAATCGCATTCAAGAACCAGAAGAGAGGCTAGAAACATACCTTTAGAGTGATGAAATGCTTGATTTAGAAAATAATGGATTTTTATTGCAATAGGTCTTGCTTGGTGGTTCACTGCCTTAAGGACTTTCAACACTTAGCCATTTTTAGATTAGGGAAATGAATTTATACTTGGGATACCAACTCTACTTGATTGTGAAAGAATGTGAGCCGATCACAACTAATAATGAATTTGAATTATGTGATTGTGGAACATGCGAACTCGATCACGACATTTGAGGAAATAGGCTTGTGTGATCGCAAAAATGATTTATACGATTGCAAGGAACACATTTTTGACCTCCGGGATGGCAGAAATCTTTCCACCTGCTCATTTTTCTTCACAATAACATGAACGTCATGGATTAGTCAAAAACAAAATATTACACTACTCTAAGAACTGTAGAAAATAAAAATTAAAAATTACCATCCACTACTTTACCATTTGGCTCTCCATTTTGAAGATTTGAATATTTATCCCAACTTCAACTAACTTTTTCAATTATGTCTATGCAGCGATGGGTGACATGTGAAGAGGCCATAAACATTGCATTTTACATTTCTTGTCCTTTTTAAATAGGAGATATCATTTTGTCTCCTTGGAATATCAAACTTCAAAATTAATGCATCTTATTCCATATTTCCCAATTTCTCTAATGATTAGGAATTTTCATTTCAAATAATATCCGCCAAGAACAATGTTGACAAAAGAGTCGAATGTGGGTGAAGATGTGTTAACTACAATTCATTCTTAGTAAACATACCCACGGATGAACAAGAGTCTTCAACCAAAATTTATTCAACTCTTTTGCACACCTCTACTATCACTCCATAAATTTCAACATCTTGGATGATTTTTGTGTGGCACGGTTTCCAAAGTTTTGTTATTTCCTCCAAATTAAAAAAACACCATCCTCCATATGTAACAGCCCAACATCGATAATCTTAATTATTTGGTGGAAAATCTCATACGCCCCAATGTATAAATTCAAACCATCCTCCAAAATTAAAGTATCAAATTCAAGTTGCATCATACCTTGACATATTTCCACATGCTTATTCAAGAAGCCTTCCATGACTCGCGACATACCTTCACTGATATTTTTACAGATCTCCCATGATTGCACCATTATCCATTCTTGTCTCTTAATTTTTTTCGAATCAAGCACTTCCTCAACCATTGCTTGTTGAGTCATAGGCAATTCTGTGAGTCTACACGTTAATGGTTTGGACAATGAAGTTTGGAATCACCAAACACACTTTTGAGTAAATATGACATAGTAAACAAATGAAAAATTAAAATCTACCTAACAAAAAGAAAATCACCAAAAACTATAAACAAATATTCACAAGTTCAAATTAAAGCAACTATGCTCTAATTTCCAAACTCACTAAACATGCCAGATTTATTCCTGAAAATGGTGCCATTTTTTTATAAAACTAGAGTGTACCTTTAAAAAGCACACATGACCATTGTCAAAGTATAACTACCCAACAATATTCAGGGTTGAATCCAAAGGGGAATAATTATATGTGAGGAAATTGAGTAATAAAGGAAATTAAAGTACAGCTACTAGAGTTTGAACGATTTTTACAACGTTGGGGGGGGGGGAGGGATAAAAGTGATATATATGTCAAATATAAAATATAAATATGATTTTATCAATGACGTCACAACTCAAAGATAACAAGAAATAAAACTAGGGAATCAAATCATCAATGATCCATGATATTTAATAAAACATCTATTAATCAAGCATGAATTACATGATTTAGCCTTGGATTCTAAAATATCCACTAGCTTTTCTCATATACTATAACATCTTTATTAACTTATTTCTCTCTAATTTTTCTACGGAATATGACAAACAACTGAATTTTAGGCTACACTATGGTTTTGATATATCAAGTCAAAAACCCAAAAGATAGAATTGAGAATTCTAAATCATGTTAAATTAATCTTTCCAATTGTAAGTGACTCATTAATGCTTAAATAAAGTAAATGGGCACGTACAAGGGTTAGCTACCCCTTTTATAAATTAATTTAATAACAATATTAATTTAGACCCACACAACTCAATTAAAAATCAACAAATATTTAATTAACACCAAAGTATAAGATGAAATTGAAACCCAAATTCAAATCCATATATTGGATCAATTAGAACTACAAGATTCAAATAAGAATTCAATTCTATACACTGAAAATAAGCTATTAAATCTAGGGAAGGAAAAATGGGTAAAGGATTTAACACTACAAAACACCAATTTTTCAACCTAAGGTATAGATGGATGATTGCAAGCTCTCTCTTTGTTGTACTGTAAGCTAAAGGCTGCCAAAGATGGTTTTGAAAATGGGCTTCCATGGTTTTATATAGACTTGGGGTAAAAACATGTAATTCCAAACCTACCATAAAATGACATTTACGATCACGAGGTGCTGTTTTTCATATCATCTCGATCATGTGAAATTTCCTCTTTGACCATGTGAGACTTCTTTGTTGTATGTTGCGATCACTTGAAGTATCTTTGGGATCGCAAAGAATAATTAACCACTGACCTAATTACTCTATACAACGTGAAGAGTAAGTACGCTGCCAACTCCAGTAGCTTTCCTTTTCCCAGATGTTTCATCATTTTCCCCTTCTTTTAGTCTTTTTGCAATTGTTTTCCATTGTCATCACATTGCACCTATAAAATACCAATTTACACCATAAGTGACAATAATTTCATGATAAAGACCTCAAAACTAACAACAAAACAGATGTAATAAGTTGTAAATTCCCCACTTATAATATTCTAAGGGTGGTGGTAAGTTCAATCAATCCAAAAAAAAAAATCAAACCCAAAGGTACTTATCCTAAATACAATCAACCTTAGCTTTCTACTGTTCAATATTTCAAAAGTCAAGAAAGGAGGTACATTGCAAGTGAGTTTCCCAGCAAAAGAGAAATTGTAGATTTTCATGATGGTTATAGAAATGAAAATGATAATAATTGTGAGGAGGAGTATAGTGATGATAAAACCGATATGAAGCAAAAGAAGGAAGCCTCAAGTGATGAAGAAGAAATAATGGAAGAAAGTATTACTTTTGGTGGGATCTTAAGAAGGGAGATAGAGAAAAGAGATTGGAGGAAAATGTGACCCTATTTCTTATCATGAGAAGGGTTATGAGTGCTATTTCATTAGATGATTATGATTAAAGAGAAAAATTATTTCATTCTAGATTTAAGATCCTTGATAAGGTTTGCTCTTTGATTATTGATAGTGAGAGTTGCAAGAATGTTGTTAGAGGATCCATGGTGGATAGGTTGTAGCCTCCCAAAACCATACACCCAACACCCTATAAAACTCCAATGGCTCAATTAATGTAGTGACATGAAGGTTCTTAAGAAAGTGGTGGTCAAATTTAGTATAAGAAAGTACCATGATAGAGTTCTTTGTGATGTTGTTTCAATTCTTTCTTTTCATGTTTTGATTAATAAACCTGGGAAATTTGTAGGGATGTTGTACACCATAGAAGAACTAACAGGTAATCATTTGAGTTTGAAGGAAGAACATTGTTCTTTCCCTACTGTTTCCCTATCAAGTGAAGGAAGATTATGCCATCATGAGGAAAATCTGAGATGAACAAAAGGGATAAGCTATTGAAGAGGATAAGAAGGAGTTTTTCCTTGTGAAAAAAGATAACTGGTTCCAAAACATAAGTTGATAGTGGAAGATGGAACCAATAATCCTTTGTAACCCTTAATTTGCACTAACAAAGGAACTAGAAATTTTCCTAGTTATGATCTTTATATTTTGCACAATTGTAAGGAGTTAAATATTAATTGTCAAAATCCAAGAGAATATTTTCCAACATCGCATTAAAATTCCAATGGGGTTCTTTTCTAAGGAGTCTCAACTTGAGAGGAATGAAGACGAGTCAAATCAATGGGGTAATCATAACCCACTCCCATAGGTTGATAACCAATTACAATAGAAGGGTGAAACTATCTTTTGAAAAGATTAAAGGATTCACCTATCAAGATCGCTCCTAAGGAAGAAAAGTTGGACCAAACCTCAAGTTCCGAGATTGCGATACAGGTTGAGAAACCTATGAGAAAAGCATGGAAGTCTAAGAGGTCAAATCAAGGCTTATTATTATAAGTATGTTTCCATATTCTATTTTCAACACTCCATGGAGACACGATGACATGTACATGTGGATGGAACTCTATTTGAAGTTTATTGATCTTAACATCCATCCCATTCTTGTTGATGCCTTCCAAACTTTTCATGAGGGTAAACTTTTTATGCTTTCTTTGTGTGAGATCCAAGTTATGAATCCCAATGTTATCTGTGATGATGAGATTCCATGTGCTATTCATTTTTCCCTTTGTTTGTTTCTCACTCATTGTCACACTTTTGTGGTTGGGCAAGTTGTGTTGGATACATGAACTATACAACCACTTGAACTAAAAAGTCCATCATTGTATGATGCTATCCCTGGTTACCCTTTTTGAGCTTTAAAATTATTCTTTGGCAACCACGTTACAAGTTGTAATCCATTCTTAAATTGAATCCTTTTTTAAACCCATCCCTCCTTGAATGCTAAAATTGACAACTTAGGCTTTTAACTTAAGTTGGGTTGTGGGGTAGCAGAAGGATGTCTGTGATGGCATTGTAAGTGTTTCCCAAAAAAAAGTCAAAGAAAGAGTCGTAAAAGCTCATATATAAAACAAAAATAAAAAGAAAATCAATGTTTGTTGTTCAAAGAAATAAAATAAAAGAAGTTGTTAATAAATTCGGAAGCTTAAGCAAAAGCAATAATGTTTGGTATTCAAGGTTGGAGAATAAATCAATTTTAAAATATTTTGTAGTATTCAAGGAGGGTGTAGTCACTATTATGCTAAAATTTTACCCTACCTATCCCAAAGCCTACCTTACATGCTTTAAAAAGTCCTTGTTGGATCTCAACCCGGAAACTTTTGAGTTAGTGGTAAAGAAAATAAGGGCAAGCTTATGATATAATACTTGTAGAATTTACACTTCTTTGTTGAGTGTGAGTGTTTATGTATTCGTACCTTGTGTTCTCGTATATACGTGGAGTGTTTTGGGACTTTCTTTGTTCTGAGGGCATATTAGTTTTGAAGGATTGGTGATGTGATTCATTCCAAATGTAAGACAATTGAGCATATGTTGGAAACTAGTCTCTTTGAATCACTATGCAAAATTCTTTATTGTCAATGAATCATCTTATAAATTCCATGCATACTTGAAAAATGTGCTTGAAATGAGGAAGAAGTTAGTCTCATGTTTGGAGTCATGATTTTTCTTTAATTTGGTGAATGTTGATTTGAATTGGTCAAGTTATTCTTTAAGTTTGATGTGATAATGTCCTCTTGGTGTAATTGATTTTGTATTCTTAAGGACAAGCAAAAATTTAAGTTGGGGGGGGGGGAGGAAGTTTGATAAGTGGTGAAATTCCCACTTTTCAAGGTATTTTTTTTTATCTACTTTGCAGTGTCTTATCACTATGTGGTCTCATTTAATGTTGAGAATTGATGATTTTTAGGTAAGGTTTGGCAAAGAGGCATTAGGGAATAAAAAGACCAAGAATTGAAACAAAAAGGAGCAAAAGAGACAAAATAGGCAGTATACTGCTAGGGGTCTCGCACCTGCAAACTCTTGGATCGCCCCTGCAACTCTCGTCCCTGCAATATTTAGCTTCGCCAAGGCGACACCTCCCCAAATGCTTATATCTCACCTGCGAGCATATGATTGAAGCAGCGGAATTTCCCAGAGGCCCTTTGTCGCCCCTGCGACCTTATGTACGTAGGTGCAACCTATGGGCTCCATCCAGGAAAATCATGAAATACTCCATCAGCCCTCATTTTGAAGGATCTTTGGTAGCCAAGAGAAGTTCTTTGGCTTTTTCATATCTCAAGAAAGAACAAAAACACCACCAATACACTTTGGGTGAAGATTAGGATGACAACATTGATGTATTTTTACCCATGTCTTCTCCCCTTGCTTTATATTGAATATTTGTAGTATGTATTTTTTATTTCTTTTTTGAATATTAAAAATAGAGATATTTTATGATTTATTCAAGATTGTTGGTTTTAGTTTTATCTATTACTTTTATAGAAATTATATACTTGTTGATTTGTATATGGATTTGATGGAGTTAAATCATTGTGAGCCTATTGTGTGCCAAGCGAGTAGCTAACCCTAGGTGATGTTCATTTATCCTTTCTTAGCTTGAGAAAATAAGTTAGGATTGAAAACTTTGATGTAGCATAAAATGAGTATTTTCCTCATTAATGAATTTGAGCTAGAGATAGTAAAATCCTAGTGAAGCCATATTGAGTGGTTTTGTATACTCTTTAGCTTAGTTTGAGAGAATAAGCGAAGGAAGGTTTTTTAGCTTTTGAGAGAAGCTAACAACGCATATTAATTGGTGTTTGAGAGAAACTAATTGGAACTCAAAGGCTAATATTTAAATCCATGAATAATCAATTTAGTATTTAGTTTAATATAATGGATCATTGGTTGAATTAATTACCTTACTTGTTGTTTGTTCTGATTCATTTGTGAAGACGTCATTCAAACCTTTGTTCTTATTTTATTTTTAGTTTCGTGACATATTTTCATACTTTTAACCCCCCACATTCCATGTTAGACCATTCGGGTCTTAATAGTTGTGTTTTAGTTTTCCATTCGTTCTCGATTGCCTTTACATTATTTTCTATGGATTCCACCCCGACTCACAAGTAGGGTAAAATATATTTTGAAAACGACCGTGTACACTTTTAGATTTGTTTTGAAGTTTAATTGTGCGTTATTAAAAATGGCACAGTTGCTGGGGACAAATTGGCATATTGAGTTAGTTCGGAGATTAGAGTCAATTATTTTGACTTGGATTTGTGAATATGTGTTTATATTTTTGTTAGATTTTTAGTTTAGGGTAGAATCTTTTATTTTCTTTTTTCTTGATTATGTGTTAAATGGCATCTTGGGTTGACAATGATGTTGATGGTTGTAGTCCATGTCTTTAAAACTCACACCCTCACTTTAACCAAAACCATGAAAATTCCACCAGGAGCAAGATGTGTACACCTTCTAGTTCCCATAATGAGCATGCTAGCACAACGGGGTTGCCTTTTATTCTTGAAGAAGAAATTGAGGAAATGTATAATGTGAGCCTAGATTGGATACCAATGTATTTGAAGTTTCTTCAAATGCTTGCACAATGATTGGGAAATTTCCTTGAAAGGCAAGTGGAATTATTCCAAAGGGTGGTACAATTTGAATTTGACCTCTACAACTTGGAAAAAAATTGAAATTCAAAAATGATGATTTAGGTATTCAACACCAAAGGGTTGTGGAAGCTGATTTGGAATGTATATCTATAGAGGAGAAAGAGAGGATTGATTATGGGGATTTGATGGGTATTTACGAGCCATCCAATTCAAATTTGTTCAAGGTGCCGAAATAGAGGATATGATACTAGAGGTCCATAATAAAGTTCAACCCCTCATGGTTGACGCGTCTAGTAAAAATGGGACAGGGTTGCAAAAAATGAAATAAATTTTACATTGGTGCATCTTCAATACATTCCAACCATTTTTCAACATTATGCATGGCGGAGGTTGAAAAAGATGAAATATCCAAGCCCTTGAAAAATGTGGGTGGCAAGGAAGAAGATGTTTTTTTATTGTTCAAGATTGAAATGCCAAGGCGACCAAAATGATGTTCCTCATTTAAAGGCCAAAAAGTGTAAGATGCAAAATTCAAAGTCTTGGCCTTTGCATCCATTTACCACCGTTCCATGCAATCCAAAGAAAACTTGATCTCAATTTGGGACGAAAATTCAAATCTTTAAAGTGGCGAGACAAATGGTAAAAGGGTGGATGGTAAATGTTAATTCTTGTTTTCCATAGTTGTTTATTTTTCTAGGTTGAAATT
This sequence comes from Withania somnifera, assembly GCA_039654485.1. Lineage (NCBI taxonomy): Eukaryota > Viridiplantae > Streptophyta > Magnoliopsida > Solanales > Solanaceae > Withania > Withania somnifera. The sequence continues at coordinate 7 of JBDJHY010401568.1, read as the reverse complement.
TTGAGTA
>JBDJHY010401461.1:0-18134 GCA_039654485.1 Withania somnifera | reverse complement strand
CTGTAATTCTTGATCTCTGTTATTTACTATTGTTATTTTAGCTATGTGCTCAGTGGGTCTTCGAAACCTACTGAGTATAGGTTGCTTCGGCGGCTTGTACTAATACTACACTTGCACTTGTACAGATCCGAGTACAGGTCCTCGTTCATGATTCAGCTCGCTGATCTTTCGTTTCTCCTCAGATCAGAGTTTCAGGGTTAGCTTGGCGTGCAGCTTGATCCTGTTTCTCCTCAGCTTTGTATTTTTGTTCCTCTCCATTGTATATTCGGAGACAGATGGATATTGTATTTGTTCATTTTTGTCATCTATATATTAGCGGTTCTTATGACATTGACATCGGATTTTGGGAACTTGTATTGCATCTTATTGTTTTCCCGCATATATTGTAGTAGTCCTCCACTCTAGCTACGAACTACAAGGTTTGGTTTTCCTACTGGGTGGATAGTAGGTGCCATTATGATTCCGAAAAAATCAGGTCGTGACATTCACCTTCTTCTTGAACTATCTTCCCTTTTGAATTATTGGAAATCAAATCAATTTATTTGGTTTAGGTACATTTGAAGTAGGTTGAACCATTTCCTTGGTTTGACTTGGTTTGCTTTTCTTCTTTAAGGCATCTTTCAACCTTAATGGTCACTCCGTTCATCTTATATAGGGTTGGGTATTTTTTAAGTCTCCTCTTGGACTTAATATCAATGCTCAGCCCCCACCTAAATGAATAATGGCATAAGCATATTCTTCAATGAAATCTGTTCTCATCTTCAAGGTTTGGAACTCGTCATAGTATTATCAAAACTCTTGGACCCTATCTCAACGTATAGATCTTCTTTAGTTGTTACTTCTTGAAACTGATGGTAAGATACTTCCTCATCATCATAGTCTTTAATATGGTCCATGTAAGAATATCATCAATTCCTATGTTCCTCATTTTCCTCAATGTATAGTCTCACCAAGTTGAAGTAAGCCCTTCAAATTGTGAAATAGCATTGGTGGATTTCTTCATCTCAGACAACTCATTTGTTTTGAAGATTCTATCACATTAGTTCTCCTATTGCAAGTATTCTTCCTAACCACTAACTCCATTGATGCTATAAATTCACACCTTGATAGAGTTGATCCTGCCACCAAAACCTCAATACATACCTTTCTCAAGATATGCTTTATTTTCACAAGGACGTTCTTGAATTGACTTGTTCCTATAATCTCTATATCTTCCTCCTTGCATTTTTATATGTATCCTAGCACCTCTACCACCTCCCTAATTGACAACCTCCCTTTGTATTCTCTCAAGAATAGTTTGCTTACCATAGTCATCCCCATACCCATTTTGAGTGTTGTATACATCAATGGCTCTTGGGTTTTAATCTTTAAGGGGTAAGTTTTGATTTGTGGGTTGTGGAGATCTTGTTAGTTTCAGATAAAATTTGGTTGGATAGGATTTTTATGTTTGTTTTGTAGAGTTGGTGGATGGTTATTTTAATTGAAGGGTTAAACAAGTTGTGGAAAGTTCTAGGGGTTATGGTTTGAGAAAAGACATGGCAAATCAACCCAACATTAATTGTTTCTCCATAGACTCAATGGGTCATTGACCTCGAACTACTCTTACATTTGTTACTCTCTATTCAACAAATTCCATCTTTTCTTTGAGTCTTGTGATTTCCTTTAATATGGTATACAAGGTTTCCTCTTTGTTGGGAGATGTTCCATATCCCTCCAGTTCCATGTATACCTATTAAGAATAGACACTCAAAAAAGCAAGCAAAAAGTTACTGGTTAGTAAAAAAAAATATCACAACTCACTCAAGTAAACAAACCTTTGAGTAGTTCTTACACCTTGGCACGATCGATAATGAGACGCGTTCGACTTTGTGTATCACAAAAAGTTTAATCAGTACTCAGCGTCTGAAGTGATCTTGTCGACACGATCAATGGATAAAATAAAATGGGCTACAAACAAGAAATAACTAATAAACAAAAAATAAAAAAACACAAATAAAAAGGACAAATGAAGATCGGACTCAATAACTAAGTCAACTAAGTATGAACAAGTACTAGTTGAAAACTAACTAATAAAATCAAATATTTGAAAATGTGAACTTGAAACTAAGATTAGAATATTTATTTTCACCTTTGGAGATATTTATTAGTGATTAGGAATGAACTTGAATCAAATTTGTATCAAATCTTATCGACATGGTTTAGTGTTGACCGCCGAAAGCTACTTTATACCGTTGATAGCCACCTTGTACCGCCAGCTTATGCAGTGTGCTACTCATAATGTTAGAGGTCAAAAGGGGATAGATGGCTAACTTCCCTTGGTGATGAAAGTGGTGAATATGAACACTAGATTGGGAAGTAAGTCTCAACTTCGTGGATGACTTCAACTTGTACTATTTTGTGGTCCCTTTTGTAAAATAATCTTCGAATAGTTATCCTTTAAGGAATATTCCTTTTTTTTACCTTCTATACACTTTCAAAACCTTTTATTTCTTAATCAAAGTGTCCTTTCCTCAATTTTCTTCTTTTAGAAAATTTGAATCTTTCTCAAGAACATCAAAAATACACACTAGGTTCAAATTCTTATATCTTCATTACCTTAGCCCGTATCTTTACAAAATTTGAAATTTATGCTCATTTTCTCTTGAGGAGTACACCCAATACTTTTTTCCTTCAAAAACCAAGCTAAGATTTTCATATTTTCAACACCAACTTGAGCCTTCAAAACTTTAAAGTTATCAATGGTGGCTTCAAAACCCTAACTCCAAATTGGTTCAAAATTTTTTCCTAGACTAAAATTATACTAAAGAATTTGATGACAACAAGAAACAAAGTTTTTACTTGATTTTTTTAGAAAAAAACCCACGACTCTATTTTTTAGAAATAAAATCTAAGAACAACATTGAAAAAAAAAATTATGGAAATCTCGTAGGGAAGCAATATATGATAACATAAAGATAAATGATAGATAGAAGATAAGACACAATATAAAGTAAACAATGTTCAACCAGTACTAAGAAGTGAAGACCTCCTACTAGAAAACCAAGAAAGCACAAAATATATATTTTACACTAAAATAGAAAGGATTAAGAACAATGATTATATTTAATCAATACACTTAATCATAAAATCATTAAGCACTAACCCTAACAAGAATACCCTAAGGGATTTAATGCCCAAGTAATCTATTTAAAAAGACAAATGGCTACAATGGATTGTGCCAATCACTCAATGCTCTCACAATATAAGAATAACATATTCATCAAAACATAATCTAAGTCTTGAAAAGAAAGAAAACCTATTTATAGAAATCTAAGTTTACTTTATTATAATTAGGCCCAAAAGTGATCTAATATATTTATTTTCCCCCTCTAGTTTTGCTTCCTTCGTCATTAAGCTCCAAAGTCTATATATTTCAAGTGATCCTCCACATTAATTCTTTGTCCTTTAGGTGCTTAAGAAACTTAACCATTCATCCACAAGCTTAGTGCAAGGCCCTCCAAAAGGCTCTGCATCATCCATAAGCTTGATATCTCTTCCATTTGGTATCAACGCTTGGGCTTAGCAATGGCAGCACCTCCAAGATCTTTATCATATAGGATACGTCATGTCCCTATGAGACTTTTATTTTTTACAATGGAAAGTGGGGAAAAAAATTTGAGTTCAACAGTAGGAGCCCTTTTTTGATTTCTAAGATGAAGACTATATAATATAACGTAAGTGGGGAAGAACTTTGAGAAGCGTCTCATAATTTCCATATATTGAAACAATCTTCTATCAATCGGTCCAAACATATTCTTGAAGTATTTAAACACCTCAAAATTTCCACAAAATACTATTAAGAATTCAGAATTAACTCTGAGAATTTTCCAAAAATGGAGTCTCAGATTCAACTTCAGAAACACTCAACTATATCATGTACAAATTTGACTAATCCTATCTAAGATAGATATTCTTGAAGGTTCATCCTCAACTCCAAGGTTAAAAGGTTGAAAATATCATTAGAGCTTTCAAGAAGGATGTTAGATGTATCAAGACTCAAATAAATGATGGTCATTGAGCTTTACATGACATTGAAAGACTTATAGGTTCATCTGGTAGGAGTAAATGCCATTTTCCTCAAATCCTCAACAAACCCTTAAGGTTATACATACATAAAAACAAAAATTTTATTGGTCATTTATTTATTCAAAAAAGGACCTTTTATTTATATATTAAATTTAAAAGAAGATAAACTATGCAAATAAAGTGTTTCATGTTTTTATGAATGTCCCCTTGAATTCTTCATAAATTGATTTCAGTATCTAGAAAAAATAACACTGTGTCAACTAATCATTTATCATTGAGTGTGGGTACAAATAAAGTATCAACATAAAAATCATCATAGTGTTGTGAGGTCAGTACATATCCATAACCACTATCGTAAGGACCATTATATTTCCGTGAGGGTTAATACACTTGTTCAACAATCATGAATACATTGATCAAGAATTTGTAAGTCCCATCAAAGCCAAAAGTAAATGAGGTACCTGTTTCAAAAAAGTCAAGATATCCATTTCATAAACGTCCAAAGGATATTTATAAGTAAAATTTATACCTAGGAGAGGTAATGAGCAACTACACTAAGATTCTTCACATCTCCATAAGGTCAATGTGTATCTACTCAACTATCATAAAGTTTATTACATTTCTTTGAGGGTCAATGCATAATATATATCCTTCTGGTGGAACAATACATACTTTGGATTACTAACATTTGTCCTTCTACCAAACAAACCCATTCTTACAATAGATCAATATTTTTCCTCCGTCGGACTAGCTAGTCCTTCCAAGGATCAACATTTTTCCTATCAGCGGACCAATATTTTTCCTTTTTCTAGAATAATGCACCCTTTAAGGATTAATACTAATCCATATGAAGACCAATATTTTGTCCTTCTGTTGGACTAATAATATCTTTTTAATGGATCAACTTGTGTCCCTCCACTGTACTTATTGATAACTTGTCAATGAATACTCAACCGAAACAAAAAATATCTTATCAATAGATAAGTAGTCATCCCTTTGAAGGACCAAAAGATATCTTGACACCAGTTTCATTGTGTCCACCATACATGTGAATATATAGTCAACCCTCTATAGGACTAATAAAAATCTTATTAACGGATAATGAACCATCCTACTATCAGACTTGGAAATATCTTGACATTAGAGTTCAAGATTACTATTCACTAAAAGCACTAATATCTTTCTAATTGAACTTCAATCGGACCAATAAATATACCAACATATCCTTCCATTGAATCAATATTTTTCTTAATAATAGACACCAACAGATCTTTCCATTATATTTAATTCATTCCCCAGAAATACACAACCATATGTCCTACCAATGGATCCTCTTTAGTCCTCTAGATTGAGACAAGCAAGTATCCTACTAATGGATCTCTATTCATCCTCTCAATAGGCAACAAATTGAAACATGCAGTATCAGTCAATCAATGAATCCTTTTCAGTAGAACTGGGCTAAATTTTAAGCTTAATGCTATATTGGTGTTTGTTTTTCAATTCAGCACTTCCAAAGTTAGAATTACATCAAAACATTTAAATACGGACATGTTAGAAATTCTCATTCAAAGGAAATTATAAAATGTGTTAAATGGCATTATTTTATTTTAACAATCATACTTTTTACAAAAAGTCTTGGCTTAGGTTTTTCCGATAGCATGTGAATGGATGAATTCTCAAAAGGACACCATAAGTGAGAGTTACTCCAAGATGGGACATAGCATTGTGAAACTTCTTCTAAGTCAAGTCAAAAGAGGATGATATCTTAAGATATCCAAGCTCTGAGGAAAAGTACAAATAGTTTTTACTTGATCCATGGAAAATTAAAAGTGAGCAACGTCCAAAACTTGATTCGTGCTTTCTCACTACCTTGAAAAACTTTACTACAAACATATCTTGTTTCAGTTTTATTGAGAGCATCCAAGAGGATGAAAATCAGAAAAACAAATCCACAGGTGTGGGCTACTCCAAAATGGACACATTATGCATGAAATATTTTCTTACCCATGAATTGGGATATAGTCTAAAGAGAAATATCAAACTCTTTCAACTCGAGTTGAGGATTGATTTTTACCATCATCAAGCCAAGCTCCTATCAGAAGGAATATGGGTTGTTATTTTATTTAAATATGTTATTTAGTCTTTTTTCCTTATTGAAGTACTCCTTTCTTATCCTAAGCTCATAGGTAATCTTATCAAATGAGATCACCTTTACAAAGGATTGAATTGCACGCAACATGATTCCTCTAGTTTTGATACATGTAGGTTGTGCTCCATGTTGAAGACTTGGATGCATTTTCCTTCTATTCTCTCATTCTCATAGCTTTCTTTTCATGCCATAATTTGAAACTAACATAGATTATGAAACCTCTGAAATCTTTCTTAAAATCTAGACTTTGAACTATAAGTGGCCTAAATTGTCATGTAACCTGAGATATGAAGAAAACAACATACCGGTTCAACCATGGTTTCTCAAAAATTAGACCATAATCCTTATTCAAGATGAGTTGGGTATTCAGTCAAAAAATGAATTTTCAAATGTCCTTTACCAAGGATATCTTTTGTCGATCCTAGGTAAATAGAGGGATAGTTGTTGACACCCAATTTTTACTCTCACTTACTTGACTAATTGTTGGTTAAACGATGTCTCAAAATAATTTTAAAATTTGTTAAACATTGCCTAATTGACTAGTCTTACTTTGCAATTTTAAAATAATTTTCACATTATATTTGAAAAATTGGTTAAACATTTTCTCAAAATTAATCACAGGGTTATTCTTTGAAGTGATATTATATATTGAAGTATAGATATATATTATTTTTAAAAGTATTAAAAATATTTGTCAAAAGAAGTCCGGTCAAGGTTAATTCTAGTGACTGTTTAATTGATTTAAGTTGGTAACCTATGGTTCTATGTTAAAATGAATACCATTACAAATAATTATTTAGACTATTTTAATTGAAAGCTCAATTGATTATTTGACTTCTTTTCAAATTAAATTCTGTTAATATTAAGAACCTTTTTAATCCAATTTGAATTCATTAGCCAAACATTCTTGTTCCCTTTTTAATTACTCTCTTAAGCATTATACACACACAATACATATACACCTCACATGATTTATAATGATAAGAAAAACACTCTCATGCGCTCATAAGTTCCTTTACCTCTCTTTCTCTCTCACTCTTTCTCTTTAGAAGTAACATAACACAAATTACCTCAGTGAATACCTTAAAAGAAAATTCTAATAATAGAAAACAAACCCCGAACCCTTCACAATCTCTTCAAAATGAAAAGGAGCTTTAGGAATTTGTTAATACCAACAACTGTCCATCCAATTTGTTGTCTCGGTATAATTTTTCTGAGTTCTAGGTTTTAGAAGCATTAGATCAATTTAAATTGTAAGGTCTCTAGTATCCTCAAATCTCATGGCATATGAATGCTTTTTGTACTAAATATGCTCTATGTGTGCGATTTTGGTTGGTGGATATACAGTCCCTAGCTTCAAATAAAAATTTATATCCCTAGAATATTCCATTTATAATATCTATATAGGTGGTATATTATAGATAGAGAATGAGTTGAGGGAAGTAGAAAGAGGGCTAGAGTGGGAGCATCCACAAATTTTCTATGGAAGGATGAGGTTCTAGGATTTCAAATTAAGGTTCTTGATTCAAGGGTAGAAAATTCTAGGGTTTAAGTCTTTTTATCTGAGAATAAGATATTTTATTTTAATTTTTGTGTGAGTTAGATTTAACCTTTTTTGTATGAAGTTGCAAAGTCCTAATTCATTGCCCTATTGACGCGATTCAAATTATTAAACCGAAATCAAATATGAGAGAGAAAGAAATCAAACAAAAGATATGCATCATTCAAACCCAAATTGAGAGTTTATAGAAAACAAGTGACTAAAACCCTCACCTCTTAATTGAACTCAAACCTAGATCCAAACCCTACTTACAATCAATAAAAACAAACACATGAAATCCTCAAAAAAGGGAACTATTGTTTTATAAGCATAAGCATTTACAGGGGAATTAAAGAATACTATACTTAATATATCTACTACAAGAACACTAATAAACTATAAACTAATTTAGAGACCTCAATTATGACTAGGAATATTTCAATCATTTTTTTTAATGTCCATGAATAGTCTATGGGAAAATGAATGTTGTTTGAGAGTATTTGTAGCCTAAGCTATTTATTACACATTTATCCCAAAAGTGGCATAAACAAAATTTAATAAAATAAGAATAAAGGTAAATCATGCACACCTAGGAAGATTGACTTTCTATGAGCGGTTCTTTATGGGTGGTTCATCAATGATGGGAATTTGGTATTTAGGGCTTCCCAAGACATGCCCCTTAGGAAGTCCATAATGCAAAGGGTGAAAGGATATAGGCAAGTCACCCTCTATAGTCGAGCTATCCAGGTTTGTGTTCCCTCCATCCAATCTTCATGTTTGTTTCAATTTAGCTCCTCTTCTACCATGGACTACCATATGTTTTTTAGCACTCATGGATTCCAGTGCCTACAATGACTCAATCTTTGTAAATATACCATGAATTCTTTGAAATTCCTGATCTTGCATAAAGATACCATGGATATATCACATATCCACTCCTTCTTGAAAAGGATTCTCCCTCAAATCCTTAGATCCACACATAACACAAAATGAATTATAACTTATATTAAAAATATTATGCATATTATACTTACTGGGTAAGTCAATCTTTTATGCATTGTCATTGATCCACTCAAGAACCTTTTATGGGCCATCTCCTCATGGACTTTTTTTTTCCTTTTTTTTAAGTGTTGGGAACCTCTCCTTCCTAAATTAACCCATAACCAATCATTTCGTTGGAAAATTATCTTCTTATTTTTCTTGTTTTTCCTAAGAGCTTCCTTGGAAGTTCTCTTCTCCAATGCCTCTCTTGTCTTTATATGAACCTTGACCATGTCTATTTATCTATGTTACACATCTAAACTCACGATAACATCACTAGAAAATGGCATTATGGTTAGGGGAATCAAGGGGTTAAATCCATAAAACACTTCAAATGGGGATATGCCAATAAAAGAATGTAAGGATTGATTAAAAGAAAATTCAATCAATAGTAGTCGGTCCTCCAAAGAAGTTAGGGATTTCCCAAAAATACAATGTAGCATGTTTCCAAGAGTCTGATTCACTATCTCATTTTGTCCATCCATTTGAGTATAGGGAATCAAAAACAACATATATACTATCATGCCCCTTCATAGTTCTAGAGAATCTAAGAACAAAATACATAGATATGTCCATCCATCGACTATGAGAAATAGGGAGAGGAGTGTACATACCATGGGGTCTAGTTTTGGATTTTGATTATTTTATAGTTAAGCAGTGGGCACATACCTTCTCCACATCATGCTTCATTTTGGGCTAATGGAATTGTTCCATGAGGATATCAAGTGTTTCAGAAATACCAAAGTGAACCATCTTTCCATCTCCATGAGCTTCTCTAATGAGCAACTTCCTCCATAAACTTTTGCGAACATATACCGTCCCATATTTGAGCAAGTATCCTTCAAGCAATTGAAACCTATCTACCTTGTTTCCTTTACTAAGTGCTTCAAAACTATCTTTGAAGTCGAAATCCATGGAATACAACTCCTTAAAACACTCTAACCCCATTAACCTGGACACTACAGTGTTAACAAACACAAACCTCCTTAAAAGAGAATCCACCACTACGTTCTCCTTGCCATTTTTGAAGTCAATCACATAGAGGAAGGTTTCAATAAACTCTATCCACTTGGCATGAACTTTCTTCAACTCAGCTTGCCCTTTGAGATGTTTCAAGGATTCATGGTCGGTTCTTATAATGAACTCCTTGTTCGAAAGATAGTGTTTCCAATGAGCAAACACTCGCTCTAGACCATATAATTCCTTGTCATATTTGCATAATTCAAGGAATACCCTTCAACTTATCAATAAAATAGGTCATGGGCTTGCCTTCATGCATTAAGAAACCCCCAATTCCAACCCCAAAAGCATAATATTCCACTTCAAACATCTTCCGAAAGTCTGGTAATTAAAGGAGTGGAAACAAAATAAACAAAAACTTTAAGGTTTGGAAGATTTTTCTTGAAAAAAATAAAGGTAACATCCTTTTTTATTATGTCGGTCAATAGTGATGCTATTGTACTAAATTTCTTGACAGTCCAGCTATAAAAACATTCCAACCCGTGGAAGCTACGAACTTTAGAAGCATCAATATGGGTTGGGAAAGGTTTGATACCTCAATATTTTGTTCATCTACTTCAAAACCATTTGCACTTTGCACAAAACAAAGGACACCACTTTTTAAACACCGAAGGAGCACTTCATGAAATTAGCATAGTACTTCTCCTGCATAAACTATCAAAGGCTCTCCACAAGTGTTCTACATTCTCCTCCATTGATTTACAATAGAAAAGTATGCGATCGAAAGAAAAAGACACCTATTTGTAAAAGGATTCAAGATATGATTCATTAACCTCATGAAAGTTCTAGGGTCATTGGTCAAGCCAAAGGGTATGACTAGCCACTCATATAAACATTACTTGTTCTTGAAAGTTAGTTTTCATTCATCACCCAGTTTTATATGGATTTGGTGATATCCACTTCAAAGATCAATATTGGAGAAGACACTTGATCCTCCAAGATCATCAAACATGACACCAATCGAGGTGTGGGGTGTTGGTACATAAAAGTATTATTCTTAACCACCCGACAATCAATAAACATTCTTAATGTACCATCCTTTTTAGGAACAATGTCACGACCAAAAATTGAGTTGTGATGGTGACTTTATCCCAATATAGACAAGCCTAACCCCATCCTAGAACTTAAAGCGATGGAACAATACCAAGAATAAAACAAAAAAGAGAAGGGAGATGAAATAAGAAACAAAAGTAGAACATAAAAATAAACAACAAAAAATGACTCCCCAGAACCTTGTATAGTGGCTGTAGATAATCAATATATAGAAAGGTAAAAATTACAACCCCCAGCAGGGAAAAAAACTATAGAATAGTTATTCCGACTCGACCTAGAACAACTATGAAGACAGAAGGAAGACTGGCCAACTGGAATCCATAGAATGGCTGCCAAGCCCTTGTTATAAGGTACATCCTTTCCTAGCCCAACTATGGTCCAGAGTCATGAGTAGTAGAACTAACGATTCCACAAATTCCTAGAGGACTCCCGTTAAGGGGAAAGTACATACCCATATGGAGGGAAACATAGAGCCATCATAACTCAGTCCAATACAACTCTCTCCCAGGCTCACACTGGGCCAGGATACAATATCATCACACATGGCTATTAAATAACCAACAAATCCATGTTCGTTTGTCTTTACCCAAGTGACCACGCACATACTAGTCATACGTAACACCTTATGTAAAACACAGAATAATCATCCTACCTAGATCAACTCTAAAGTTACTAGCACAAAATAGGGTATAGATACTAAGCTCTAACCACTAGTATAATCCCCTCCCACCAGTTTACGTTCTAGAGTCAGCGTATAAGTAATATTCACCAAAGCTTATACTCCTACCCCAACCATACTATGTTACAGAGTTAGCGTGGGATACATGGGTAGGGAAACATAGCCCCAGGGTAAGTAACAAAGCATTAAGCCATCTAAGTAGGTAATAGGCTGAAAGACTAAACATAGTGGGGTTCCAACTAGTAATACCAACCCCGAGATGGCGTTGTACCATAAATATACTACACTAATTACAGTCAAAGAAAGTAAACCATATCCTAGCTAAAATGGAAAAAACCTTTAATGTCGCACTGGAAGAAGCGGAGAATAACAAATGAGCTCGGCACTACATAAATCTAGAAAAACGTAATTCATAAGGTTAGAGGAGTAAAACAAGACCCATGTCGCTATATAAATAGCAGGGTCAAAATCCAACTAAAAACGGGTCCATTAACCCCAATAGCTCAAAAAAATAAAATATTTATGCCAACTGATAGAGCACAACTCATACATCATATGGTACAAAATAGGGCTCAAACTAACATTAGAAGATAAAGAAACAAGCCCTTAAAGTTTATGTAATATAGGCAACTTTATGACAAATAAGAAATCAAGAAATTACCTGGTAGAAACGATCGTAGAGTATCAAGAAATTAATTCAACAAATTGGAAATAGAAAAATATCCCTTAAATATAATAATTTGAGCTTATAATTTGAGAGAATTTAGTAGAATTTCTTGAGAAAAAAAAAAGGAAACACTACTGGAATTAGCCTTAAATAGGCCCAGGTTCGCCACACCGTAATCGCGCTCTCCTAAAGCGATCATGATAATGTAGTTTCTTAAGGCACAAAGTGATTGCGTCGCTTTTGAGCAATTGCACTTAAAGGAAAACCTGTACTTGGCTCGATCGCGTCCCACCAATGCGATCGCACTAAATATTGGTGTTGGAAGTTCAAAAATGATTTAAACTAAGTATTGAATGGAAATATAGTCGAATTTCAATAATACATATATGAAAATTTTATTTAGTGATTCCAAACTTAATGAAATAAATGAAAAGGCGATTTCAGGTTGTATAACCTATATAATACCCAAAAAACCTAGAAATATAAAGAAATTTAAACTGTAGAACTGACAAGGTACCAACCTACCGATTCAAGCAAGTCATAACGACTTGGGTCGGTATTGGAATACTTCAAATGTAGAGAAATCACAGTAATTAGGAAAATGGCCTCGAGGGACATTACAATATCCACCAATAAAAACATTCATCTGCGAAAGTTAAAAAGAAAGGAGTATCCAAAGTCTGAAACAAAAAGGATGTAAATTCAGATGATTCTCTTAGCATTCCATTGGCCTCCTAACTAAACCATACACCCATTGAGTTTCCATAAAAAAAACATCTTTGGACCTGATCTTTTTTACATCTTTTAACAATAATTTTCTCAGTTTACACTGTATAAATTAACCAGTCTTCCAATCAAGATGACTCATAAAATATACGAGAAGAATCTTGTATATACCAAAGAGGCACAGGGATGTGGGTAGGACAGGGTGTACCGCTACTTACTCTAAAATGTATGTCCAATCTGCAGGAAACCCCGCTAGTCTGCTCTGTGATCTCATATGGCCCTAATTGAGTCGTAGTAATCAAGTCCCCAATACCAAACCCATGAAGAAAGTTTGCAATATGTGTAGCTCCTTTGTCTACTATGTATTTTCCGAAATATAACCCAAATAGGTTTGACTCTCTCTATAGCATCTCGAATAAAATCATAAGTCTGAGGTTTAAATTTAACACTACTCTACCTACCAATCGATAATCTGCAATGTCTATTGTACAAAGCCTCAAATGGTGCCATCTAGATGCTAGAATAGTATTTGCTATTATAGGAGAACTCTATCAAAGACAAATATTTCTCCTGGCTATAACAAAAATCACAACCACAAGACCAGAGCATATCCTGGAGTAACTGAATAGTTCTCCCAGATTGCCCTTTTTTTTGTGGGTACAAAGTCATACCTAAAGCTACCTCTGTACCACATATCACGTTGTACAATCCTCCAGCAGCGTGATGTAATCTGCATACCCTTTTTGATATAATAAAAGTTGACACCCTATGTAGATGAAGAATCTTCCTAATATAAAATGGAATAATCTATTGTCACCCGAAGAAGATGAAGTCGATAAAATATGAGCGAATTTGGTCAGTTAATCCATGATGACCCATACACAATCACGACCCTTAGAAGCACGAAGGAGTCCAGAAAAAAATTGATTATAATACACTCCCATTTCCACTCAAGAATAGGGAGGTGCTCCAACATACGACCTAGTCTATAGTTCTCGAACATCACCTATTTGTAGTTCAAGCATTGGGAAAAAACCCCAATACGGAACCATCTGAACATTAGAATAGTAATTGCCATCATATAAAGCTATAAAAAGGCCAATTAACAACCTTTAAAATTACCAAATTAAAGGACACAAGCTCACAATATATCCTAAGGTGTCCAAAATAATCAACTCGAGGTGGCTGTCAGTCTTTAGATGGAAAACCAGAAATGTGTTATCCTTAAAAATTTAAGAAATAAACTGGGTGTCGCTGTCTGAAATAATAGAAACTTTGATATTGTGTAAGAAAAAGACCTCTTGAACATAAAAGTATCAACACTCCATGCACATCTCCACTATGCGCAGGTGTATGGAATATCTGGTACAATGGTCTTGTAAAGCATAATCTGAATGAATAACCAACTCTAGAACTACAAAACCAGTACATAGACCAGAGTCTAATATAGACCTAATAGAAAAACACCAAGACTATGAGTCCCACGAATACAATCAACAAATAAAATCATGAGCTCAAGAACCCATGCCCCCCTACAAAAAAACTAATACCAATCGACTAACTAACACAACCAGGTACAACAAATGGCAGTTTCCCTTGCCTATAAAGCAAACCCTACTTTTGACCTAGAGACTAAATAGGAATAACTATATAAACCTCTATTATCAATATTAACCTACCAACCAAACATTAACTGGAAATCGACCTGAAAAGACATCTAAAACACAAGTAAATGATCACCCAAGGTACTCTATCATTCTACACACTTACTAACTATAACCTAGAATCACGAAAGAAAAATCAACTGTTATTATTTCATAACAATAGAGTGTACCAAACCAAACCACCGCATTATCCAAAAACCAAATACCTGAGCAGGTGATCATCACAAACTGAGAACAAGAATAATTTCAACTACTTGTAAATTTCTAAAGTAATGTACTCACAACTCAGACCCTGAGATCATTCTGACCTTCATATAGATGTCACAATTACCAAATAGAAACAGAAACCTAGTGTAATCTAATCCCTAGTACAAATACAAAAAATCGCAACAAAAACAAAATCAGTATTCATTCACAAGAATTGAGCCTACATGGTCTCATCAAGTAATTAAGGCTCAATCCTTAGGAATACCACAAACTCTATCACAACTAAAGGAGCACAAAGGCTATCCACTAGTAACCACAACAGAGGGAACCCAAGAGGAAAAAGATAAAACACCATTTAGGGCTGACGTACAAAAAAAGGAAAAGAAAACTCTCTAGTAACTAATGTAAAACTGAGGAACTAAGGTTCACTAAATCAACCAATGGAAGTCATGAAAAACGGGGGTCAAAACCTAGACCTACCAAATAGCTCGCGGTTAGGAAAAATCACCATAGAATAATAGGACATCTTCCCACCAAAATCAAGAAACCTCAAACACACAATGCTAATAAGCACTCCTTAGGGACTAACTTCCTAACCTAAATAAAAAGCCGGCCTCAATCAACAAAGGCTTAAAGACCCCCATTAACCTGTTGAGGTACACCGATCATGGATAAGGTATAACCATAATATAACTATCTAGTATCTAGGGAGAATTGGGAAAACATCCATACACGACGAAATCAATAAGGCCACCGTCCAATAGAAGGTCCAACTCATCTATCATCGAACATCTAAATGTTAAACTAGTCAAGAGACTCTAATCCCTCACTAGGATCCACCACTAAAATATCCTTACTCATACTTGGAAAACAAAAAGTCCCTGTAAAAGATATACATCACTTATGTTAGGACAAGACAAAAGCGTTCAAATCTCAGCATGGATATAATAAGGACCTCTTAAACAAAAAAACTCAGCCCCTAAATCATAAAACCACAACATAACAAGGACTCACAAGCACCCCATGGGTTAAAAGACAAGACAAAACTCACAAATAGGAATCACATCCCAGTTTACATCAAAGAACCACATAAAAAAGGGACATAACATCAAAAGGCTAAAAACAAGGAGGAAACCCAGTCTATGATACAACAAGGTTAAGTTCACTCAAGCTAGCACAGAAAAGTAGGTAATAAATAAGTCAAATTCATGCCCAAGTTAACATAAGCCTCCTAGAAAGGGAATAGAATAAAACTATTCCATAAATGGATCTCGAAAATAGCTCACCCAAAACATCCTGCTTAAGATCACAACCCAAATGATGGAAAACCGTTTGAAGAATTTGATGACCATCTTGACTAAGGAATCCATAAATGGGGCACTCCTTTGAAAAATATCCAAGCCTTCTTCAAGCATATAAATAACTACTAATACCATCATCATCTTTAACTGACTATTGAGGTGAAAATGCAATCACTGACGACTGTATGGCCAACATTGTGAGCATAGTCTAGACCAATATCATGAGTCACCATACTTATAACAACCATGATACCTGTATTGAACAAAAAAACTAACTAAGCCTCTCTGTACACCACGACCCTATAAAGCTAAAGATGATCCCTGACTGGCTGACTTCTCTAAGCCTGGGCCTCTATCGGTTGACTGAGGAAAGATTTGAACAGAATGAATAGATTGACCGAAATGGATCCATTGTTGTCGCTGAGATATCTATTTACCAAACCGTTCACTCATAAGTCGAGTATCACTAAAATAATTCTTAAAACTTAAAGGAAGACTAGATGGGTCGAACTCAAACTCTAGCTACTCTTCCTAGACTGATATGACAAAAGAACCCTAAGAAGAGGTAATCCATGGCCATATGTCCAAACCCTCCACATATAAAATAACTCCTAGTATGCTCATCTCTACAGTACCGAGATAGATCACTACTAACCCATGTCATCTGGCAGACTTCTTGACACCAACCCTATAGGTTTTCACAGCAAGCCTCTTCAAGGGCCACCAACTGCCCAACGATCTTCCCAAGGGTAGGTATTTCTATTACACATGATCTTTCATCATACGAGGTAGAAAATCCAATCCTCTGAAGAATCACAACACCCTTCTATATCTTATAACATAAAGTGTAGGCGTACGTATAAGTCATTTGGTTGAATGATGCTTCATATTACAAAAAGGTCAGAGAACCCTGCTGAAAACAAACAAAATCATCCGTAAGTGATGGTTTTCTCAAGACACCAACTGATATTTCTCAATTAATTATGGCACTCTATAGAACTAGCAAGACAGTAACCTCCATTGGAGCCAGAATATACCCAAACTCTATGCCTATTGATGTAGTCTTTTGGTGCATGCTTTCAATACTGAATTACAATAATGCACACATGAATCTCATTGCAACTCACCAAATGCCTCTTGCTAGTTTTAGAATAATAATAGAATAATGAAATACCATAAATAATAATTAATAGGTTACCATAAATATAATAAATGCATTAACGGTTATGGAGTAATTAGGCTCCACCAATATAGGAAAAGTTACTCTCCAGAAGGAATATTCAATAAATGTGACAGTTAGAAAGAAGTCCTATAAAAGATCTCAGAAACCCAAAGGTAAAGGTATGCAAAAAATAGCTACTTAAATTATATAATCATCTCTTGAGCTTATTACTAACTTAAGCATCAGAAATTTATTCCGGGGACCACCTCGGACTTTATTTTATAGGAGTTGTATGAGATTATATCATCATATTGGATTTATTATTTTTGGAAGAACTCTTATACCTGGTATATTTGTTACATTTTGGTTTTCTGGTAAATTTTTAATTCATTAGATTGGCATCGTCTGTGGGGATCAAAAATTTGTAAATTCACTTTTTAACAAGCTACCTGTTGGAGAAAAGATGGTTAACACTAGAAGTGGAAACCAACAAAGGAAGGGTCAGCATAGTAACGTAATAGGTCAAGTCGGACCTAGCCGAAATAATATGAGGGCGGTAACTTGCAAAATACCCTGGATACTACGCATTGTGACAGAAATCAAGTTGCAATAGACCAAATCACTACTTTGGAGAAATTTTCTCGGGAGCATCAAGAGTTATTCCAACAGTGGTGTAGTGATCAGCCTAACAAGGAGTTCCAAAAGACTACTACTCTAGAATCCAACTAGGAGCTGGAAGGAGAGGAGGAACTGTATTCAAGTTCTACTGAATCAACTACTTCCAAGGAGAAAAATCCTCATCACAAAAAACAAAAGATGAAGATGACAGGAGAGTGGCATCGGGATAGCAGTTAAAAAAA
>JBDJHY010401352.1:0-18134 GCA_039654485.1 Withania somnifera | reverse complement strand
CCTTCAACACGAGGTCAAAATTAAATTTCGATAGTTTCGTTAGCTCCAGAATGCCAAACAAAGTCAAGATTTACCTTAAGTTTATGTTTTGGAATTCCCATTTGCAATTTATTTCAAACTGTCGATTTTTGTTAATTTATGGCCTAAAGTGGTTCTTGGGTGGTAATTTGGTTTTCGGAGTGTCGAATTGAAATTCTAACGATTCTATTAGCTTCGGAATGATAAAATTAGGCTAGGAAGAATGTTGGGGTTTCTGGTAGTATGCTCGGTGTGATTTTGAGTACCTTGGTGAAAAAGTGCATTTTTGGCGATCTTTGATTTGTGGGGTTATTTTTCTTAAACAAACTCAGATGGTTGTTTCGAGATTCCGTTGGATCCTGGATGTCATTTCCATGTTGTTAACATATTTAATTTGTTGAAAACATATTCGTAAAACTCATTTTAGACCCCTTGGTGTTCACAAATTGAGTTAGTGTACAACTGCAGGATCAGACCACCCCAGCGAGGGATGGTCGAACCTATAGAGGTCCCCCTGGAAAACAAGGGCTCTCCCCAGCGACCAATTGTCACCACAGAAGCCCTTTTGGGCACCCTAGTGCAAATTGCAGGGGTTTTATTTAGTTGCAGCCCTTCACTTCTTCTGTATTGCAAACCAAAAAAACATGATTTTCCTCTCAACTTCCAAGGTAGAAACTTGAGTAAAACCATTCCAATTTCAAAGATAAAGTTCTCAAAATATTCCTTGCATCGTCCCTACTTTTGGTAAGCCCTACTTCTTGTTCTTCATCTTTAAATTTGTAAAGTTATGGGTTCTTCCATGGATGAACCCCAATTGTTGAAATTGATAAAAGAATGCCCTAATACGTATATTTTTGAGTAATTCTTCACTAATTGAGTGTACGTTGCTTCTAGTATCAATTATACACTGAAATTCCTTTGTTAAATCCATAAAGAGTAAATCTTTGACCCCATTAAGTTCAATTATGTATGGGATGTTTTGAAGCCCTTCCCACACTCAAATTGTACTCAAATTTGGAGAACGGGTTCCTAATGACGTTGGGGAACCCGTAGTAAAGTTAATTTCCAATTTTAGCAAGCAGGCTCCGCAAGCCCATTTTAGGCTCAATTTTAGGCCCATTCCGAAACTTAGCATAAATACACCGTTATACTCATATTAACATATAGAATGCTTTAGCGCAAGTTTTAGATCATTTTGAGCGCATTTGACATCAATTGGTGTAAGTTTGGTGATATTGCAGTGTTGTGTCGTCGGATGACAGGTAGGCTCCGTAGGGCTATCTCTAGGCTTATAGCTTTAATAATTGTACTAAATAGCATCCGTGGGTTGGGTATTTAGGTGGATATAATAATCTTGTACTGTTATTTTATCCATTCCATGTTGATATTTATGTTTTTTCATCCGATTGATACAGTGCCTGTGATTTAGAATTTGACTAGAGATACCTGTGCAGGGCATATGATGTTGATATTACATAATTATATATTTATCTATATAGTTGTTGATGTGTTGCGTATTCATGACACGAGAGATTGGGCCTATGGATCCGATGAGAATGGATTGGGTCTGGGTCATTATCACTACCTGATTATCGAGCCATAATGGCTAGAGGAGGATTTTGATAACAACGACAGATAATGACATAAAATAATAAATGGAAATATTCTAATAATAATATAAGTAATGATCTTTGACTGTTTTTAGACTTGGTATTGTATTGAGTACCCTGTAATACTATTTTCCTTTGATTTAGTCCAGGCTTTACCTCCTAGCACCAGAAATTATCATTTTTACTGATAAATGCTGGCACTTGATACCGACTCCGTTCGGCAGTGAGTACAACCGCTGGGACTTGACTCCATCATCATATAACAATGAGTATATCTTTTTGACACTTATGACACTACTAATAATGGAGACATGATGATACCTGATTTATTAAGGACTTTTAGTGATACAATGATATATAGGCATTGGACGACTTGACTTGTCGAGTAGGGCTTGATGATACTATTAATATGAGACACGAGATTCCAGACTTGAGACCTTTGAGGCTCCATGATTGGGATCTGAGGATATGATGAAGTTAGAGATCGTAAGTGGTAGGACACCTCCATGGACCTTGCCTCTGGGCTTTGGATGACACAGGGGGTTTAGGATAGAGGAGTGATATACCGGGAATACTTAGGTTAGCCTTCCATGAGTTCTGCCTGCTGGGCCTACAGGTACCAGAGGAGATGCGTACGTCAGAATGGTTACTTCATGTTATGTATTTATTTTTCCGTACTTATTTTCTTCTGTATACCTTTAGGTCATTATGGGTGGCCTATAAGTGAGGATGTTGTTGTGTATGCTTCATTTCATTCTAGGGGATTTGTCAACATTTATTTTCCTTACTTCGTTATTCCTATTACTGCTTGGTTTTTATCACTGGTTAATTGCTATTTCATGCTATGTGAGATTTTGTGCCTTATACTTTTTAGTCAGTCATGTTCTCTTTCAGTTGAGGTTATCGGTATACCGTCCAAGTTCTACTTCTATCTTTTTTTAACTCCTATTTTTTGCATTATTATTCACATATGTTGTTACAAGGATTCCGCGTACGTCTTCCTTCATTACCTAAGATCCTGTTATGTGATTAGCTAGCGATACATGTCTATTTGTTACTTGATTGATAGTTGAGTAGTTAGGTTCCCATATTGTGCTAATTGATTTCATGACCCCTTTATTGTATTCTGTTATTTATTACTTTTATTATTGTTATGTGCCTAGTGGGACCTCAAAGCCTACTGGGTACGAGCGGCTTCGGCAGCTTATACTTAAAATATACTTGCACATCTGCAGATCCAAGTATTGGTTCCCATATTGATTACCACCAGTTGTTCGTGTAGTTTATATTTTAATTCTGAGATTCAAGGTGATCTTAGTGTTCGGATTTTACCTGCTTCTCTTCAGCTTTGGAATATATAATTGATCTCTGTAATTTTAAGAGACACAACTGTATTAGACATATTTTGGATTTCTTATTTCTGTGCTTAGTGGTTTGTTTGGCACAGATATCGGGTTTTGTGGTATTTATTGATTCTTAAGCTTTCGCATTTTATTTATCTTTATATTATTGCACTTGTTCTTTCCGCAATTCATGTAGTGGTCCTCCGCTTCGGCTCTGGACTACAGGGTTGGTTCTCCTACTGGTAGTACAGTAGGTGCTATCATGATATGCGTAATTGGGTCATGAAAAAGGCTATGCTGGATAGTTAGCTACCTTATGTGATGACATTATACCTAGATGAATACGGCTTTGTTGTGTAGGTAGCATCCTAGTGTGATGATATTATTCCCTAGCCTGATGCGAGCTTGGGATTGAGTTATTTTGGATTTAGCCATGATATCTCCATGTCTTCCCATATGGGCAGTTATGGCACCTTTTGTGCAATTTCACATGGCTCAAAACCGTAGTTAGTCTAGGAAAGGATGTACCATGTAACTAGGGCTTGACAGATAACCCATGGGCTCCAGTTAGAATCATTGGACTAGTTTAGCTTTTGATTGATTTTGTGTAGTGAGCATGCATTAAGTGTTTTAAAAGGTAACTTGATTTTGACAGTAAAAATTGGAAAATGATTTCATATATACATATATCTTCCACGACCGGGCTGTTGAATAGTATGGAGCTATTTTCTCACATCATTTGAGATTATTTTCTCACTGTCACTATTATTTTTTGGACATTGCCTACATAGAGATAGTTGGGTCCTATCGAGATTGGATTTTTTCCTACATAGCTTGACTTGGGTTTCTACTAAGATGACATATGGGCTGAGTTCGAGTTTTAGAACTTTTTCCCTAATGAGTATACTACTACTGGGATTGGTATAAGGTTTTGCATGTGGGTTTGAGTCCCTCCATGGGACTTATCAATCCGGGTTGCAATGCTTAGGGTATGACACATAAACCAGGGGAGGGGTATATGGGGGAGTAGTGGTATATGTTTTGAGTCTTATGTGGGTTCCTCTTGATTCGAGAATACCCCAGAGAGGGAGCATTTCGAAATGTATTTACTCTTTCAGCACCTGTTGTATTACATCCCTATGCATTTGTTTATACCCTTTGAGACTTACTATGAGAGTACATGTTGGGTTACTTGGTTGCCCGGTTGTAACTTCCGATAAAATGGGATGTCGGCTGCATTTGGTTGCTATTAGACTTTGTTTGTTCCCTTCTGTCTCTGACTATTAATATTTGTACACTTACTATACTTGTTGTTAGCTTAGCTTTTTGATTGTTTTGAACTTTCTTATGGGTCTTTCCTTGTGCTGGTCATATTGGAGCTCTAAGTGTGGCCTAGGTTGAGTGGGTTATACCTAGATAGTAACCCTCATTTAGACTTGTTAGCTTGTACGTCACCACCAGTAGTTGACCCTTCACTGCACTTACTAGCTATCATTGTAGTTACCTTGTTTCTATTGTTCATTATGTAAATTTTCATACTTATTGTTTATCACGTTTTACCTTTGTTATGATTAATTTTTCCTGTTCACCCTATGATGCCTACTGGGTACCCATAATTTTGATACTCATTCTACACTTTTGCATCTTTTAATGATGCAAATCCTAGTATAAGCTAGAGCAGACACGATCGTGCTAGATAGCTGGAGTGACTCCAAGAGATTTTAGTAAACAGTTGGTGTCCTTGCTGACCGGTTTTCCTTCCATTTCCAAAGTTAACCTAGTTGGTTCCTGGATAACTATTTTGTAGTTTTGCTCTGTCGTAGGTTATATTTTGTAATTTTTGTATATAGATGCTCTACACCCATGATACCAGGTCCTACAAGTTATGCTTAGTTGTGTATTTTCGTGTCCTACTTTTACTTTTGCTCTTCATCTCTACCCCTTTGTTGCATCCAAATGCACACGCAAGTGTACGCAATCGTACAAGTAATATAATGGCTCTTGCGAGTCGGATTATCGAACCCACAGGTACTTATTTATTTAATTGGTTCAATTGATAGAGCTAGATAGTGATTTAGATCCACAGTGGAAATTACGAATTTAGAAGAGTACAGTAACTGCTGTATAACTAAGGTGCATCTAATCTAGAAATAATTATGTAAAAACACAAGTAGATGAATTCAATATTTTGAACGGTTCTAGGGCTATGGCGTTACTCACACACACACGTAGGAACTTTCATTAAGTAAAGATATTTGTCCATCGATTATTGAGTTAGGGGTTAATATTATGACTAAGGATTGACTGTCCAATAATCACCAACTTAATCAAGTAACAACTACGCCGGATTAGAGTGTTGTTCAGTTATCATTACAACATTTAGCTATCTTCCCTAAGTTACCCAACCGAAGAAACTAAGTACATGATTATGTCTTAGTTAGTTAGTTATATTACTAATCTCAGATTAAGGTTAGTAACATAAATGCACTCCTTCTATTTCCGTTCACTCACATGGTTATCATATTCAATAACATAGCGAGCATAAGAATGCTTCTAAAAGTGGCCAACAATTAGAAATGCAATTCTATTAAAATAGAAGAACAATCAATTAATCGAAAAAAACAAGCCCTAGAAATAATGGTTTTAGCCCATACAATACATAATAAATATGGAGTTCATATTTAACAAATACCGTAAGTAAATTGTATGAATATTTTTCACCCTTGGTGCAATAGTGATGTTTTGTTTCTAGGGTTTCCCCTATCCTCTTGTGATAGCCTCTCCTCTTTTTCTTTCTTAGCCTATTCTTTTGTTGTATGATAGTATCCCTTAATTATTCCTCTAAAAATGCCTCTTAAGGTTTCTAGATTTTTTGGTGAAAACACTCAATTGCCCTTAATAAGCCCAATTAAAAACATATCCAGCCATTGTACGCCAAACCGGGCCACGATAGTGATCACGACGTGATCACTATCGTGATCAGTGTATTTTTCCTGGAATTTCTTCTTCACTTCTTGACTTGCCTTTGCTTCACTGGTTTTCTTCCATATTTTCATAATATCCTGAAAAAGCTACTAATCACATCGGTTAGAGGTATTTCAACATAATCACTACAAACCATCACATACTTTACAATTATCCTCAAAACAAAGTTAATTTATATGAGTTAAGTGGCTTTCCGATAGGTAAAACTGCCTATGATCAGTTTTCACTCTTGAAACACAGATAGTTGTTCATTCAGATTCTATTCATATCAAAGATTCATGGTGAACTTGGCGTCCAGCTTGTTCCTGCTTCTCTTCAGACTTATGTTTTATTGATCTCCATTGTATTTCGGAGACATCTTGTACTATATTTTCTTTAGTTTTATGATTCTTTTCTTAGTGGTTCATTTGACACTGATATCGAATTTTGGGTGGCTATTTCATTCTTAATTAATTTGCAAACTTATTATTTTTGCATGACTTTTGATATTCTTTCAAATTTAATGTAGTAGTCCTCCACTTCGGCTATGGACTATGAGGTTTGGTTCTTCTACTGGTGGTATATTAGTTACCATCATGATCCACGAAATCGGGTCGTGATAATTTGATATCAGAGCCTAAGTTTATTGGTGTCAGTATATAAAACCAATATCTAGTAGAGTCCTGCAGATCGGTGCAGAGGTGTCTGTGGCTTTTCTTTGAGAGGCTATAGTGACATTCAGGAAAATTACTCCTTCTTTCGAATCTTTTATCGTGTTTATATCCTTGGAGTTTCTTGAAATTCAAACTCATTGTCATCACTCTTTCATAGATACTGTGTATACGTTTTACCGCAGCTAATAAGATGACTGAAGCACCAGCCGGAGTCCCTACTCTAGCTTCTACTATGGAGGTTCCACCAGTTCCTGCAGCACCTATTGCAGTACTTGTTATGGCACAGAAAGCACCGTCTACTGATATTTGAGGCATTTTATGGCAGTTACTTAATGCCTTGGGAGGCCTTCCTACAAATGGGACAAAGCCAGCAGTCCCGTTAACACATCCTACAGTGTAGAAAGCACCACCAATTGTATCGACAGTTACTTCTACACTTGTTCAGGTTTTTCTAGTACCTACTATTACTCCTGCTATGGAGCAGAATTCGGCTATGACTGATACAGAGCAGAAGCTCAAACTCGGTTTTTTAGATTAGATCCCCCCAGATTCACTGGAGCACCAAGGGAGGATGCTCAAGAGTTTATAGTGGAATGGGAGGAGAGGTTGACTAATATGGGTGTATTACAGACCCATGGAGTAGCTTTGACCACTTATCAGATGCGTGGTAAGGTGAAGCAATAGTGGTGGGCATTCTTAGTTTGCATACCCGCAGGTTCATCGCAGCCAACTTAGGTAGAGTTCTATGAGGTATTTATAAAGAAATTTGTTTCCAAGGCTGAGAGAGAGAGCCTAAGATAGGAGTTTTTGAAATTAGAGTAGGGGGTTTATCGGTGGCTGAGTACAAGGACAAATTCCATCAGCTATCAGTTTATGGGTGGAGTTTATGGCTACGAAGCGGAGAGAGTCCACAGGTTTGCATATGGATTGAGAGATAGGCTCCGCGAGGCGGTGGTCTTATTGGTTTCTGACGGTCATCTATTCTAGGCCATAGTTGATCAAGCTAATTCTATGGAAGCTTTTCATCTTGAGTTGTGTCAGTGCAACGAGAAGAGGCAGCGGCATTGAGAAGGTTATAGTGGGTCCTATTCTAGGGGCCGTTGTTACTTTCATCAGAAACAGAGCTAGTCTAGTAGGCCAGTGCAAGCATCACTATAGGTATTAGCTCCAACTCCTACAAAGCTTTACAGAAGGGCTAGTTATTCACAGTAGAATGTGCATCCGGGTTCTGGTAGAGGGGCCGAACAGAGTGGGCCATCTGGGCCATGTTGTGAGTACGGCATTGTAGGCCATTATGAGAGGTTTTGACCTCATAAGGGAGCTATTCAGCCTACTCCAATAGTTACACAGCCAGTGAGAGCAGTGCCTCCGCCAGCTAGAGGTAGGGCACATGGTGGTCAGAGAGGTGGTGGCCAGAGTGGTAGGACTGGTGGTCGTGGTAGTGGTAGACATAGTACTGATCGCCAACTTTATGCTATACCTACTTGACCTGAGGCCGAGGTATCTATGTGTTCTATACCTGCGTCAACTTTATTTGAAGTTGGGTCTACATGTTCATATTTATCATCTTATTTTGCACCTAGTTTAGGGTTGACCAGTGATTTCATATCTGTTTCTATGCATGTTGCTACCCCAATAGGGGATTCTTTAGTAGCGCATCAAGTGATTCGATCTTGTTTGAATTTTGTTGGCGGGTTAGACACATGGGCTTATTTGATGTTGCTAGATATAGTGGATTTTGATATCATACTAGGTATGGATTCGTTAACTCCACATCATGCAGTTTTGGATTATTATGCAAAGACTGTCACCTGAGCATTACTAGGTTTATCATCGGTGGTGTGGCAGTGTTCTAGTAGTCACACACCGACAGGTTTTATTTCATGCCTTCAGGCTAGGAGACTAGTAGGGAGGGGGTGTTTGGTATATTTAGTCTATGTTCGTTATACACAGGTTGATACCCCTAGTCCTGAGTCAGTCCCTATTGTTTCTGAGTTTCTTGATGTATTTCCAACTGACCTACCAGGCGTACCACCATAGTGTGGTATTGATTATGCTATTGACTTATAGCTGGGCACTAAGCCCATTTCTATTGCTCCTTATCGTATGGCTCCTGCTGAGTTGAGAGAGCTGAAGGTTCAGCTTCAGGATCTATTAGATAAAGGTTTTATTCGTTCTTGTGTATCACTTTGGGATGCACCAGGTCTATTTGTGAAAAAGAAAGATGGTACGATCAGAATGTGTAGTGACTACCGGTAGCTGTATAAAGTCACTATGAGAAATAAATATCCTATGCTGAGGATTGATGAACTATTTGATCAGCTTCAGGGTGCAGCGGTGTTCTCTAAAATTTATTCAAGGTCTGGTTATCATCAATTGCGTATCCGCACAGAGGATATTTCTAAGACAACTTTCAGGACCTGCTACGGTCACTATGAATTTTTTTTATGTCCTTTGGGTTGACTAACGCCCCAGCAGTGTTCATGGATTTGATGCATAGGGTGTTTAAGCCCTACTTGGACTCGTTCGTAATTGTGTTATAGATAATATACTGGTGTACTCACAGAGTAAGTCAGATCATGAGCAACACTTGAGATTGATTCTCTAGACACTGAGAGAACATAAGTTATATGCTAAGTACTCAAAGTGTGATTTTTGGTTAGAGTCCATTGCATTCTTGGGACATGTAGTGTCCAAGGCTGGAATCAAAGTTGATCCAACAAAGATTCAAGCTGTAATAGATTGGCCAAGAGTGACTTCTAATTCTGAGATTTGCAGTTTTGTGGGTTTTGCCACAGGCGTTTTGTCGAGGGGTTCTCTTCCATTGCTGCACCTTTGACCAAGTTGACAAGGAAGGATGTTGCCTTCCAATGGTTATTGTGAGTTGAGCTTTGCTGAGCTCAAGGACTTATTGACTTCAGCGCCAGTTTTGGCACTGACAGTGGAGGGTCAGGGATTCTCCATGTATTTTATGTTTCTGGTGTAGGTTTTGGATGTGTTTTGATGTAGCAGGGTCGAGTTATTACATATTCTTCAAGGCAGTTGAAGGTGTATGAGCGTAACTACCCTACTCACTACTTAGAGTTAGCAGCAGTAGTGTTTGTGCTCAAGATTTAGAGGCATTATTTGTATGGGGTTCAATGTGAGATCTTTACTAACCGTCACAGTCTTTAGTATATTATGAATCAAAAAAAGTTGAATTTCACGCAGAGAAGGCCTGAACGAGTTACTAAAAGTCTACGACATTTCTATCCTATATCATCCGGGCAAGGAAAACATAGTGGCAGATGCCTTGAGTTGGAAGGCGGCCAGTATGGGTAGCCTAGCAGCCTTGTCAGTTTCTGAGAGGCCATTGGAAGTAGAGGTCCAGTCATTGGCTAACTAGTTAGTTAGGCTTTATCTTTCAGACCGTAGACGTATATTGGCATGTGTTAAGGCCAAATCTTCCTTCATAGATCAGATTCAAGAGCGTCGGTTCGAGGATAAGCGATTGGTTTCCCTCCGTGGGGAGGTGTTAGTCAGAGAGGCTGGAAGAGCATCCTTTGATTCATATGGTACACTTCAGTATGATGGTCGCATATATGTACCTTAGGTTGGTGACTTGAGGCAGTTAATTTTGTGAGAGGCTCATAGTTCCAGGATTTCTATTCATCCTAGTGCGGCTAAGATGTATCGTGACATACGTTAGTTATATTGGTGGAAGAGAATGAAGAGGGATATTTTTGAGTATGTTTTTAAGTATTTAAACTATCAATAGGTTAAGTATGAGGATCAGAGACCAGGTGGTTTAATGCAAAGACTTTCTATTCCGGCTTAGAAATAGGAGCGGGTGACTATAGACTTTGTTTTAGGGTTGTCGTATACTAGCAGAGGTTTTGATATGGTTTGGGTCATTATGGACTTACTAACCAAGTCAACGCACTTCATTCCTACTCATTCCTCTTATAATGCTGAGCGTCTGGCACAAATCTACATTTGCGAGGTGGTTAGATTGCATGGTGTTCCTATATCTATCATTTCTGACAGAGGCACCCAGTTCACTTTGTAGTTTTGGCGATCAGTTCAACGAGATTTGGGTACCGAGGTGCATCTAAGCATAGCTTTTCATCCGCAGACTGTTGCTCAGTCTTTGCGGACTATTCTGGTGTTGGAAGATATGCTTAGAGCTTGTGTGATAGATTTTAGTGGTGCTTGGGATCAGTACCTACCCTTAGCGGAGTTCGCTTATAATAATAGCTACTACTCCAGCATTAAGGTGGCACCATTTGTGGCATTGTATGGTAGGCGGTGTAGATCACCTATTGGTTGGTTTGATAGTTTCAAGACCAAAGTCCATTCTACAAACTTGCTGCGTGATTCGTTGGATCAGGTTCGATTGATTCAGGATAGGTTGAGGGCAGCCCAAAGTAGGCAAAAGAGTAATGTTGATCGTAGACTTCGTGCCTTATAGTTTGGAGTTAGTGATAAGATGTTTCTGTGAATATCACCTATGCGCGGTGTGATGAGTTTCAGTCGACGTAGAAAGCTTATTCTGAGGTATATCGGGCCATAAGAGATTTTAGAGAGGGTTGGTGATGTTGCCTATAGGTTGGCACTACCTCCTATATTGTTAATTGTGTATCTGGTATTCCATATTTCTATGTTTGGCGATATATGCCTGTTGAGTCTCATTTTATTCACGAGGATTCATTTTAGCATAATTTGCATTATGCTAAAATTTGGAGCATGGGTTCCTGGTAGCGTGGGGGACCCCGTAGAGAAATTTATTTGCAGTTTCGGCAAGCAGGCCCTGTAAGACCATTTTTGGACTGATTTTTGGCCTAGTCAGGAACTTAGCATAAAATACACTGTTAGACTCGTATTAACATATAGAATTCATTAATGCTAGTTTCAGATTATTTGGAGATCGATTGACATCTGTAGGAGTACGATTTGTGGATTTGCAGCGCTTTGTCGTCGGATGACAGATAGGCTCTGTGGTACTATCTCTGGGCTTATCGCTTTAATAATTGTACTAAATAGCATCCGTGGGTTGGGTAGCTAGGTTGTATAGTAGCCCTATACCATTTTTTCATCCGTTCTATGTTGATATTGATATTTTGGCACCCGAGTGATATGGGGCCGAGACTTAGCATTTGATTAGAGATACTTGTGCAAGGCATAGGCTGTAGATAATTCATGATTATATGTTGATATATGTGTTATTGATATACGGTGCATTCACAACACGGAGAGACCGAGCCTAAGGCTCTGATAAGAGTACATTGGGGCTGGGTAGTATCACCTTCTGATTTATGAGCCATGATGGCTAGAGGATGATTTGATGATAAAATTTCATAGCAGTATAAAGAAATAATTGAGAACACTCTAATAGTAGTATAATCCATCGTCTTTTATTGGTTTACTCTCAACACTTTACCGAGCACCCGATAACACTATTTTTACTTGTTTTATTCTAGGCTTCACCTCCTGTCACAAGGAAAAATACATATATATTTTTACTAATAAATGCTGGGACTTAAGACCAACTCCGTTCGGCAGTGAATACAGCGATGGGACTTAAGACCGTCGCCATACGACAGTGAGTATAGCTTTTTGACACATGTGGTACTAGCAATTATGGAAAATGATGACATTGATTACTGAGGACCATAGGTGATACTACCATATACATCAATATTGTACACCTTGACTTTCCGAGTACGGCTATCAGATATTACTAATATGATACGATTGATATGATGCACTATGTACCGATTGTGATTTATTGTAGTTTTGAAAGTGGAATGTGAGGTTCTGATGACGCTCATGTGTTTGTTACTTTTCTACACTTTTTTTCTTTAGTGTACTCATAGACCGGGTGGGGGATTTATTGGTAAGTATGTTTGTGTGTACGCTGCGCTTCCTTATGGGGGACTTGTCAACCCTTTAGTTATTTTACTTTATTATTCGTATCATTTCATAGTTGTCCTTATTAGTCGCTTGTTTTTTCATGTTATGTGGGATTAGTGCTTTATACTTTTATTCGTTCAATTATCCTTTCACTTGAGGTTACCGGTATACCGACCATGTACTATCCTTATCTTCTTTGACTCCTATTTATTATATATAATTTCACATATGTTGTTGTGAGGATGCCTGGTACGTTCTCTTCCATTGATTGCAATCCTGTTATGTGATTAGCTAGCACTATTAGTCTATGTAACACTTGTTTCGTACTGAGTTGCTAGTTTCCTATATTGTGTTATTTTCTTCTGTGACCCTTTTTCTTGTATTCTGTTATTTACTGCTTTTATTATAGCTATTTTCTTAGCGGGCCCTCGAAGCCTACTGGGTACAGTTTGTTTCGGCAGCTTGTACTCATACTACACTTGCACATGTACAGATCCGAGTACAGGTTTCAGCTCATGATATACAGACAACTGTTCGCTCCGATCTTATTTACATTGGAGATTCAGGGTGAGCTTGGCGTCCAGCTTGTTCCTGCTTTTCTTTGGACTTATATTTTATTAATCTCCATTGTATTTCGGAGACATCTTCATATTACATTTGCTTCATTTTTTATCATTATGTAATTAGTGGTTCGTTTGACACTGATACTGGATTTTGGGTGGTTATTATAATTTTGCAAAATTATTATTTTATCTTGTCCTTTATATTCTTCCGCATTTAATGTAGTAGTCCTCCACTTTGGCTTCGGACTACGGGGTTTGGTTCTCCTAGTGGTGGTATAGTAGGTACCATTATGATTTGTTAAATCGGGTCGTGACATCCCTTGTGTTGGTTACATCGGAGTTCAACGTACGTGTTGCATTTGGACATGATTTGCTTATTACTCAGATTCTGTAAGCTATACCATGATAGTTTACTTTTCTCCATACTTGTTAAATGATGATGCACACACTAATAACTTCTCCGTCACTGCTCTTATTAGTTATTACTCTAGATATCCCTTTTTTGTTATTCATTATGTATTATTGCCCTATTTTCTTATGATCTCTTTTACCTTTCTTATACTGAATTTTTCCTGGTCGGTCTATGATGCCTACTGGGTACCCGTTATTTTTGGTACTCACACTACATTTTTTAATCCTTTTTGATACATATCCTGTAAGAGTCAGCAGAGCAGACACGATCGTGCGAGCTAGTTTTGTGTATTTCTAGGAAATACGGTGAGCAGTCGATGTTCATGTTGGCCGGTCTTCCTTCTGTGTTTACAGTTGTTCTAGTTGGAGTCTGGATAACTATTTTGTACTTTTTTCCTATTGTGGGTTGTATTTTTGTTCGATTCTTTAAGCAAATGCTCGACAACCACCATACTAGGTTCTAAGGGATTTACTTTTTGTTATATGGTTCTATTTCCTCTTTATCTCCTTCTCTCATCTTCTTTCCTTTTCTTTTGATACTCGGTATTGACCTATCGCTTAATTCTCTGGGTTGGAGTTAGGCTTGTCTAAAGAAGGGATGTAGATGCCACAACTCTATTTTAGGGGCGTGACAAATTAGTTATTTTATTTTACTTGTATATAGTGTAATGACCCTCTAGATAATTTTTTTTTATTTTCAGCACATTTTACTATTTTGACCTCTCCGCTAGTTGCTTTATAATGAATTAAGTTCGGTTTCATGTTTAAGTTGGGAACAAAAAGAACTTTGGGCAATTTTTGGAGAAATTTTAATTTTTGAGCTTTAAAGTTGAAAAATGGACTTTTTGGGTCATTCGGAGGTTGGGACCATGAATAAAAAATAAATCAATTCCATCAGCTTTGGAATGTCTATTTCTGTCTTGTAACAGATCCTGAAGCTGAACCTTTATCTCCCTTAACTCATTCGAAGCCATACGATATGGAGCAATAGAAATGGGCTTAGTGCCCGACTCTAAGTCAATAGAAAAATCAATATCACGCTATAGTGGTTGGCCTGGTAGGTCGATCACAAATACATCAAAAAATTCAGAAACAATAAGTACAGACTCAGCAGTAGAGGTATCAACCTTTATATCACAAACATAGGCTAAATATGCCAACTCACACCCTCCTTACTAGTCTCCTAACATGTAGACATAAAATATAACCTGTCGATGCACGACTATTAGAACCCTGCCACACCATCGGAGATGAACCTGGTAATTCTAAGGTGACAGTCTTGGCATAACAACCCAAAATTACACGATGTGGGGATAACCAATCCATACCTAGTATGATATCAAAATCCATCATATCTAGCAATATCAGGTCAGCCCATGTGTCTAACCCGCCAATAGAAATCAAATAAGATCAAATCACCCGACCCACTACTAAGGAATACCCTACTGGGTAGCAACATGCATAGACACAGACATTAAATGCTAGACAACCCCAAACTAGGTGCAAAATAAGATGACACATAAGAACATATAGACCTAGATCTCAAACTTGTAATCACCGCATCAAAGGACTCAGCCTCAGGTCAAGCAGGAATAGCATAAAGTTGGTGATCACCGCCATGTCGACCACCACCACTACCACTCCCTACCATATTAGCCACCACCTCTATTACCACCCTGTGCACCAGCTCTAACTGGTTGAGGCGCTGCTCTCAATGGCTATGTAGCTACTAGAGCTGGTTGAATAGCTTCCTTATGAGGCAAAACTCTAGCATAATGGCCTAAAAGGCCATACCCAAAACATGGCTCAGATGGCCCACTCTGTCGGGCCCGTCTACCAGAACCCATCTGTCCACCCTTCTGTGTTGAACTGGCTCCTCTAGAAAACTATACAAATGATAGA
Organism: Withania somnifera; assembly: GCA_039654485.1. Taxonomy (NCBI): domain Eukaryota; kingdom Viridiplantae; phylum Streptophyta; class Magnoliopsida; order Solanales; family Solanaceae; genus Withania; species Withania somnifera. Next base: position 2,757 of record JBDJHY010401352.1, on the reverse strand, counting down.
GATAAAACCTGGAGTGATTCTTGTACCAACCTACTAGACCTACCCTACGACTAATAGAACTAACAGCAGCCCCTAAAATAGGATCCACAATAACCTCCCCGATGTCGTTTCCTCTTCTTATTGCACTGATGTGAATCACAATGGAGGGATTCCATAGAGTTGGCATAATCACCTACGTCTTGGAATGGATGACTATCAGAAAAAATAAGGCCACCGGCTCGCAGAGCCTATCCCTCAATCCATATGCACACCTGCAGACTATCTTCGCCTCTATGGGCAAAAACTCTACCCCATAAACTGATAGAATCTAGCCTCGTACTCTACCACAGACATTGCTTCCTACTCTAACTTCTGGAACTCTTCCCTCAGGCACTCTCTCTCAGCCCTGGATATGAACTTCCTCATAAACACCTTATAGAACTCAGCCCAAGTAAGCTGCGATTAACTGACATGTCTGCAAACTAAGAATGCCCGCCACCACTGCTTTGTCGTACCACACATTTGATAGGTGGTGAAAGCTACTCAATGTTTCTGTAATACTCCCATATTAGTCAATCTCTCCTCGCATTCAACCATAAACTCGTGAGAATCCTCCCCTAGTGCTCCAGTAAATCTGGGGGGGATCCAATCTTAAAAACTGAGTCAGGAGCTAATTCTCCGTGTCTAACATGGCTGAGTATTACTTAATAGCAGGAGCAAATTGCTCAATAGCAGGAGCAACGGTAGGTATTAGAAAAACCTGGAAAAGTATAGAAGTAGTTTTCGGTTCAACTGGTGGTATTACCTGCCTTGTAGGCTGAGCTACCGGAACTGTTGGCTATGTCCAATCTATAGGAGGGCCTCCTAAGGCACTAAGTAACAACCATAGTTTGTTGCGGATATCTGTAAATAATGTTGTAGTAGGTGTCGGAATAGGTGATGTTGATTATGCCATTGCTAGTGCCATAATTTGTCCTGCAGGAACTAGTGGAACTTCTACAATAGTAGCTAGAGTAGGCACTCTGGCTGGTGCCTCAGTCGTCTTATTAGCTGTGGCTGAACGTGTGCACGACATCTACAAAAGAGTATGACAATAAGTGTGAATTTCAAGAAACTTTCAAGGATACATGCATGATACAAGATTCAAAAGAAGGAGTAAATCTTCCTAAATGTAACTATAGCCTCCCAAAGATAAGCCACGAATGTCTCTGCACCGATCCGCAGGACTCTACTAGACATAGGTTCTGTATATTGACACCGATGAACCTAGGCTCTGATACCTAATTGTGACAACTCAATTTCACAGATTATGATGGCACCTACTATACCACAAGTAGGAGGACTAACCCCGTAGTCTGAAGCTGAAGCGGAGGACTACTAAATTAAATGCAAAAGTATATCAAAAGTCAAGAATAAATACTATTTTGTGGAAGTATTAAAGAATGAAATAACTACCCAAAATCCAGTATCAGTGACAAATGAACCACTAAGTACAGAATGATAAAACTGAAGTAAGTGTAGTATAAATATGTCTCCTAAATACAATAAAGATCAACAAAAAACATAAGTTTGAAGAGAAGCAGGAACAAGTTTGATGCCAAGCTCACCCTAAATCTCTGATGTGAATAAGATCCGAACAAACGGCTGTTTATATATCACGAATGGGAACCTGTACTCAGATCTGCACATGTGCAAGTGTAGTATGAGTACAAGCTGCCGAACCAACCCGTACCCAGTAGGCTTCAAGGGCCCACTGCGCATATACCAATAATAAAATCTATAAATAATAGAGTACGAGAATAGGGTCACAAAAGCAAATAGAACAATACAGGAAAGCTAGCAACTCAAGTAAAAATCAAATATCACATTAATGAATATCGCTAGCTAATCACATAATAGGATCACAGGCAATGAAAGAGAACATAATTGGTATCCTTACAACAACATATGTGAAATATAACACAATAAATAGGAATCTAAGATGATAGGAGTAGAATATGGTCAGTATACTAATAACCTCAAGTGAAAGGGCAAATAATGAAATATGAAGGTAAGGCACTAATCCCACATATTATGAAACAACAAGTAACTGATAAGGACCACTAAGCAGTAATACGAATATAAAGTAAACTAATTAAATGCTGACAAATACCTCAGAAAGAGGTATAGTGTACACCTAAAGAAACATGCCCACCGCAGGCCTTACATCTCAGCCAGGTACACTAAAGAAAATAAGTGCAAAAAGTAAACAAAATAAATAAAGTAACCATCCTGTGTACGCATCTCCTCCGGTATACGTAGGTCCAGCTGGCAGAACCCATGGAAGGCTACCCTAATATTTCCCAACATATGTTATCCCCCTTACTATATATACCCCTTCCTTCGTGTCATGTAGAAGCCCAAAGGAAGGTCCATGGGGGTGCGGCACTACGTAAAAATCTAACATTATTATATCCTCACATCCCAAATAACAGAGCCTCAACTGTCTCAATAGTTTGGCATCTTGTGCCTCATATAAATAATTTCATCAAGTCCAATTCAACCAAACAAGGAATACAAGCCTGTATGTCATCATATCTCAATAAAATATTAATAAATCGGGCATCACTATGTATCTATAACCAATAATACCACAAGCGTCAAAAGTTGCACTCACTTTCGTACAAAGATGGACTCAAGTCCCAGCGCTGTACTCACTATTGATTCTGGGTCGGACTCAAGTGCCAGCATAAAGTAGTAAAACAGTTATTTTAGCCAATTTAGATAACCCGGTGCCAG
>JBDJHY010401145.1:0-11180 GCA_039654485.1 Withania somnifera | reverse complement strand
ATAGACAACTACTAAGTAGAAACCCCAACTAATAATTGTTCAGTGTCCTCACTGTAAAAAACAAAATAAAAGCAAAGCAAGTTTGATGGGCTCCCTAAAATGCATAGTCAGTTGATTACTTCATAGGACTAGCCGCTCCATCACTATATCCTCCAACTAGGACATCATCATCTCCAGAATCTACAATAACAGATACTAAACATAAACACCTTTATGCTCTTCCACATACTCATCAACAAGTTATCTCACGCTTTCTCCCTCTTCTTTTTCTCCGCCATTTCCTTGGTTATTTTCTCCAACCTCTTTTCCTGAGCCAAGTACCTCTTTTATCAAGTATTATGCGCTTCCTAAATGCTTTCCTGACATGAAATAATATTTTTCAAAGTAGGAAAATATCAGGCACCTTAGAAGGCATGCCAGATAGTAGCTCATGAACAGAAGTGTGCATTCCAGCTATCTGAGTAGTGGGATGTGTAAATGGATTAGTCATGACAGGTATGGAAGGAGGTCTCTGGATGGAGTGAGTGTCAACAATGGAGGTGGAGGTCTCTGTCTTTACTACCTCTGGCTCATTATTGGCGGTGTCTTATGAAGTCAAACTTGACTCAAGCTTCATCTTCTTTATTGCTGAGCCCTGCCCTGTCTTCCTCAATTGATAAGTAGGACTGTTTGAGTCAATATAATCATCATCTTTATCATATTTAACCCTTTCTACCTAAAAAAAATTGGAAATCAATGAATGAAACCAGAGGGACAAAGTGTTACTCCTAACATAGTTCTTGATCTCCCAAAGAAAAAAGAATCCCATATTCAAGGGTGTTTCTTCAATCATAGAAGCTACTGTGTATTCCTTGTAAGGTGGAACCTTAGTCTCATTTTGACACAACTGGAATCCACTATAGATGAAAAATAACCAAGTTTTCTCCTCTACGGGGAAATAATGAGAGTAGATCATGGCCTCACAAACTTCCTAGAGGGGAGGTTCTTAGCATGGGCATACTACAGATGCAACCCATAGTCTACTGATACTTTTCTTCTCACTGAATAGAGTGGTGTCATTATTAATGTTTTCCCCGACTAGTGATCATGAGAATTATGAAATCCATTTCCAGTGTATTTGTGTAGAACTCCCAAACAACTTTCTCATTTTCCTTGCACAGAGTGGTTGTGAAGCAAATCCAATTTTAACGGAGTAGCTTTCATAGAAATCAAGTAAACTCTATTCTATATTTTTCATAGAAATAATGCATATGTCTTAGCACATTCGACATAACCAAACCTGGTCACACCATAGATCCCCTCCTAAAAAGTCTATTCATTTTTCCCCTCGGATTCAGATGCACTAGCACTTAGTTTAGCCCAAAAATACCTATAAATTGTTTACCAATGTAAGATCTAGGTACCTACATGTGAAGCATTGCATAATAAGTGTATTGAGACAAAAAAAATGGTTAAAGAAGATTGAAACACAGCTCTGTGCAAAGCAAGTGTTTTTGCATAATCCTTGTGATTAGCGCAATCACAAAAATACATCACGATCACGGAAAGTCCATATTTTTTTAATTAGTAAGATTGATCCACATCCGTGATTGCACTAAAAATTGGGGAATTAGTGCAATCACACAATTAAAATATAAAGGCAATGAATAACTGGGTCATCTTCTTCCCCGATCAACCCTTCTTTCACTAAAATCCAAAACAACAAAGGTTCATCATTAATTTTTTGGGATTAATAGAATATTAAGCACAAGGTATGGGGGTGTAATTAATTTAGAAACCATTTCCGTCTTTTACCCTTTCAAGTATCCCCAAAGTTTCAACTTTGCAGTGATGAGGTTACAAGGTACTCAAGACATCCCTAAATTTTCCACTCTAGGAAGATTTCGAACCCACATAATATCCTTCAAGAAAATTTATAGCATCAAAATTTAGGGTCAACCAACATTCTGACCATTTTTAAACTTCTATAACAATTTAGGACATAAGAGAAAATAATCTGCAGAGAGGGAGAGAGAGACTTACTTAATCATAGAGCATAGTGATAACGTTCAAATTACACTTCCCACCGAAGCATAAGTGATCATTGTTCAAATATAGAACCTAATAGGTTGGTGTCGATCCCATAGGGAATATGGTATCAGATGTACACCCATTAGTAGTAAGTAATAGCTAGTATTTCTTGCTAGCGGTAAGAGGAAAGTAAAAAGGGGGTTTACGTGTTGTATTTCTTTCTAACGGTAAGAGGAAAGTTAAAAGGGGGTTTACATGTATAATAATGTTTGTTGTTGATGCTTGTGATTATAGAATGATTCAAGTGTATGTTATTATCCTAGGTTTATGTTTACTAGGGTTCAACAAACCTTTGAATTATAAGCTTATATAGTTGTGCAATCTTTCCTAAATGTAGAGTAACCTAAAAGTTCAATGCTATTTACCTAAGCGTTTGTCAACCTTTAACCCTAGATAATCTATTTTACATTGAGGTGGGGATATGAAGGAGTGTGTTGTTCTTATCGTGGTAACTCAAGATGATTACTCTTGCAACAGCAGCAACCATTAGATGAGGGTTAATGCCCCAAATCTCTTAGCATAATCTTAACTACCAGTTTTAACCACAGGGTAAGTGATAGTTAAACCTAGGCGTGTTCTAGTGATTGAAACAACTAAAATTTATTTATTATATAGAGATTATGTTCACATGTCAGAATAGATACAACAACCATATGTAAATTACAATTGTAATGCAGTTTAACCCATGGTTCCCACAACCCTAGGGTTAGGGTTTTAGCCCTTCATCAGTATCAACATATAATAATTAAATTGTAAATTAGTGAATAGCATACCACAGATTTAAACTTCCAATTAATTGTAGAATGATGATCAAGTAATTCGACTCTTATGTTCTTAAAAGAGAATTCCTTTAGTAAAAGTCTCTCTAAAACTATATTAATTCTACTATGTATAGAGTACGAGTGTAAGTATAATATCAAAAACTTAGACTGGGATTTCGTTCAGCTTGGAAAAACCTCAATCAAATTACCTAGTGGAAGACAGACAATATGGTCTTCCTTCTATCACATTTTTTATATAGTGTACTTGTTATAAGGTGAAATCTCTAGGCGAACCGTCTCCAAATAGATAGAACATCTGTTTGAGCCACCTGTGTCTTGTTCTTCATCCAGTAAAGCATCCATTAGACAAAGGGATCGGGTGAATCATCTATTTCCATATGGTTCATTTGGTCCTACTTTCAACTTAGTTACAATTTGAACCGAACAAGTTCTAGATGTTATATAAAAAAAGATAACTCAAAGTACTCTCCCACACTTGCAAGTATATGCTCAACTTGTTAAGAAAGTGGTTCACAAAAAATACAAACACAATCAATAATACCCTTACTATACTACAACTTAGAATAAAATACAATCAGCACTTGATCGAAGCCAATAAGATATCATAATGCTGAAATTTGCTTATATACATGGGTATCAATATTTAATGGAATACATCAAAATAAATAAAAAAGTTCATTGAAAAATGAAAAAAATAATCAAAATAAAACTAACATGCAGTTCTAGATAGCATTCTATAGGGAAAAGATTCTGGCAATAAAAACACTTAGACAAAATAAAATAAAAAATACAAGGTACACCACCTCCCACATAGAAACAGTGCATCATCCCTAATGCATGATAGATAAAGTGCAATAAAAAGGAAGAGAAAGTGTACCAAAAAATTACAGCCTATTCCGCTCCTTTGCCTCGAGAAAAAACCCATATGGTTGTCCAAAAGTTGTGCTCGCTGCTCCACTCGGCTCCTCAGTAATAGTAGGTGCCCTACTAATATGATCGAACTCAAGCTACAATGTGATAGTAGACTCACCTACTGCTTGTGCTCATCGTCTATCCTCATTGAGCATGAAAATTTTCTTAGACGCCCGCAACGCCTTTTCCAAATCCTCCTCCTCATGGCGGCTGCTCTTCTTCCTCTTCTTCTCTCTTCTTCTTTCCAGATTCTTCTAGATCCTCACCACCTTCCATCGCACCCTTCCTTTTTAAATGCATCTCCACCATACTAAATATCCAATCCTGATCATCAGACTCGACAGAAACCGCTGGTGTTAGCTCCATTGGATTGTGGCCCTACTATATGTTATAACATTGATGCGCAACTGCTTCATCTCGACTTGAAATCTTGACCAAACAGATGGGCTCATAAGATGGAGGCACTCATTCATGAGCTTCTTTGTTGTGTCGATCCTAGCTCACATCGTGGCATACAGCCCCAAAACTACCTTTATTTTGCAATCCATTAGCAGCTTAACCTTTACCAAAAACACCTCTAGATGAGTTTCATTTCATCTAACCTTTTTAATAAGTCTTGAAAAGTGTGGTAGGGTAAAATTGAACATAGACGGTGGTGGAAGATCTACAAAATGACTAGGGTTAGGCCTTATGTTCCTGAAGCACTAGAATCCCTTTGCATGACAGGGACGAAAGATGCATCTATAGAGTTTATGCCCATCTGATCGTTAGACCCTGTTTTGGTAGTAGATATGGCTACATGTTTTTACTTCTTAAACTCCATCTTAGAAAGATCTTTCAAACTCTCCACATCATATCTGTTAATGCCATCAGTGTCCACATCGATGCTTGGTAGGATAATTTGTCAGCCCGTGTTGGTTTAATCCTTATCCGAACCACTGACCACTAGAACTTAGCAATGAAATATAGCGATGGAGTTGGCATGCATTGGTTGCATAACCATGCTGAATCCACATTAGTCAGTACCTAGGCAAACTAGAGTTGATAGGTCTTTCGATTGGTGTAGTGTTAGTTGGAACAACATAATCAGGACCAAATAAGAATCAGTTTATAGTATTCTCCAATATGTCAATGCACACTCGTCAAACCATAATAATATCGAAGACCCCAAACTCTAATATTTTCTGGACCTTTAGAGTTACCCGTTGTAAGTTTTCCTTATAGTTCTCATAGAACCTGCGAACTAATGTTGGATAGTATTATCCTGGTGGTTAGTTAATCCACTCGAGTAGGTAGTCCTAGAATAGTCTCTTGATTTCCAGATAATTGGGCAAGTAGTCCGTGACTATTCAGACTTCTTCTATAATACTCCTCTGGTACTAGGCTTTAGAATTTGTGATCAAACCCTTAACAAGTATCTTATCTAATCTAGGCACAACCCATCAAGAATCATATTGAAATTATGGATTTTTACTTTTTATTACTCTATATATCTCTCCTTGCAAGTGAGCATTGGGAGCTTCTACTAGTGCGGGGATAGTTCTCTTCATGCATTTGCTACTACTACTACTACTACTTTTGGCCTCAGGTGAACTCCGAGACTCATTGATTGCCTCCTTATCAAATGAGGTCGGTGAAATTGAGGAAGTTATGGAAGGTGTATGAGTCTGGCAAGTCTGTCGATAGATTACCCATTATTTAGGGCTAGAATCTTCATCCCTTAGCCACCGGGTGACGCTACTACTTTGGCCTCCGCCTCTTCATTGTGGTAGTTTTGGTTCCATATCTAGATTAAAGTCAAACATAATTAAACTCATCCCCACAGAGTAATTGAAACAAGAGTCACTAGTTCAAGCTACTACCACTAAAAAGAGGTGGGTTAGTCAGAAGTCACCCACCATCCTATGCTCATGAATAGATAATTATAAACTATAAAGTAATAGCCATTGCAACTAAAATAGTACTAGTGAAACTCTTTACAAGAAAATTTAGAAGTAGCCTTAGGTTTCAAGTAATTGGGTTCTTTGAAAAGTGGATAAACAAGGTGGAAAATTTTTTTTATAGTGGAGAAGTTGAGATTGCTAAATGAAAGATTGAACGTGTCTTAGTGGGGGAGGGAAACATGCATTTGAGGTATTTTATTCCATTTAGAACTGAGGGTACCCGATTGGCTAGGGATTTAATGCCCTTTTTCACCGGGTGGGTCGGGTCAGGTCAGATCTATATGTTAAAAGGCCTAACCCCTAGTTATATTTAAAAATTACCTTAGACAACTATTTGAGTAAACCGTCTCATGATAGACATTCCACCTAATCATTCCATCTGAGTCCATCCTTATTCAGTGGGTTCCCAGCCAAATGGTTGGATTTTGCGGCTTGTCTAGTATAAGACAAATTGCCTAATGTTTCGTCTGGCTGGTGTAGTCCTTCATTAACTCTGTATCCCTATTCTCCCGTGTACTCATGTACTTGGAATTTATGATCATATAAACTATTCCAAAAACAATAAATGAATAACTAATGATTAACTAAAAATACAAAGGACAAAAAATAATGAGGGGTACAAATTTGGGTTGCCTCCTAATAGCAGTTAATTTAACTTCGCAACATGATTGTTATCTCTAAGTCCTTAGACTTTATCCTTATTGGGAATTGAAATAATATTAATGGGAAGCGTTCCAACCCTCTGCTAGTTTAGTGATGCTGATAGTTGCCCCATCTGAAACTCCAGGTACTTGATCGAGGCTGAGTGAGAGTCAACCCTCTAGTTAATATATGAAACCTTAATACTAATAGATTAAAGGTACTTGTCCTACGACTCTACTTTGGTTAGTAGTTTCCCTAACATCTCTTCTATTCTTAAGGTGTTTTCCTGTCTCTCTCATTGCCCCACACCTTTTTATCTTTCCAACCCCTCAACTTTTTATCCCGATACTCTTTTGTCATTGAAATAGTCGCAGTTGTAGTTCCGAACTTGGGTTGAATATTGGAACCCTCTAGTTCTGGAGTTACTTGGCCTCTTTGTTTGAGTAAGAATCATTCTTTATGTATGGTCCTTTTTCATAGGGCGCGACAACTTTGACTCTACCATAGTTATTCTCGAGAAATTGTTTAGACATCAGATCAATCTATGTCTTTAGGTGTGACATATCCTTGTCTTGCTCATCCTCACTTAGGAATGGAACCCCCTGGTTATGGAGGTACCTGGCTTCTTTGTCTAACTTAGAAACATTCTCTATAAATGGTCTTTTTTCACAGAATGTGACCACTTTGACTTTACGATAGTTATTCCCGAGAAATTGTTAATTTGTTAGCCCATGGTAGTTTAATCCTTATCGGAGCAACTGACCACCAGAACTTAGCAATGAAACTTAGTAATGCAGTCGGCATGCATTTAAGTGTAGTATCAGATACTTGGTCAAGGCTTCTATTCAACTTTAGCAAAACCTTAGATGAATCGCCTAGTGAAAGACAGACTGTCTAGTCTTTCGTCTATCACCTTTTTTATACAGTGCACTTGGCATAAGGTGAAAGCCATGGGCGAACCTTCTCTAAATAGAAGAAACATCTATTTGATCCTCATGGGTCTTGTTCTTCATCCAACGAAGAATCTTCTAGATGAAGAGATCAGGCAAATCATCTATTTCCATATGGTTCATTTGGTCCATTATCTATATGTGTCCTTTTAACAAATGTCATTCCTATTGGGTGGTTGGTTTATACAAGTCATTGTGTGATAAGGGAGACATCTCTTAATCATGTAAAACCTACATGTTTTCTATACAATTTCTCCACAATTCCTCATATCGACTTAACCTTGCAAATACTCTTTCAACACATTAAAACACACTGTTGTTACTCAACAAAATGCTCTATTTTTGGGGGTTTAAAGAAATATGTGACATAAAATACAATCACATAACGTAGGGAAGATATTAAATCAAATGATACCTGATGACTTTTAGAAAAAATTGTAAAAGTGTAATATAATGAGCGAAAGTGGTAAGGATTATGAACTGCCCCAGTTTTGAAAGAAAACCGTCATATAACAATCATTTTGTCCTGGAGTGATCACGGTACTTACTATTTCCTATATTTAGTTCGGTAGCTCTTATATAGCGCGATTGTGTTGTATAAAATGTTCGGCCGCCCATAAGGTCTTTCTATCATTTAGAAAAGTTGGTGACCACAACTTGGGTCTACCGTAGTGGATTTTTGACCATTGTGTTGGGAAAAAGTCACCTCACCTGCTCATTTTCTTCTCCAAAATTAAAACTTCATGGATTTGTCAAAAACAAAACATTAGATGACTCCAAAACCTACAAAATGCAACTACAAATAAAATATTAAAATTTACTATCCACCATTTTACCATTTATCTCTCCACATCAAAGACGTGAATTTGCATCCTAATTTTTATTCACTTTTTATATCATCTCAATGGGACGATGTTAGGAATGATAAAAAGGTTGACACTTAAATATCAGATTTTTCACTTCTTGTCCTTTAAATGGGAGATATCATTTTGACTCCTTTGAATAGAAAACTTAAAGATGAGCACATCTTGTTCCACTTTGCTCAATTTCTCCAATGACTCGGAATTTTTATTTTCATTAACATCCGCCAAGCATAATATTGAAAGATGAGTGGAATGTGATTGAAGGCATGTAACTCCAAAGATGCTTCATTCTTAGAAAGCTTACCCTCAGATGAACAAGAGGCTTCAACCTAAATTCATTCACCTATTTTACATAATTCTAGTATCATCTCATCAACTTCGGAATCTTGAATGTATTCGGATCAGATGGCTTGTAAATTTCCATTATCTCCTCGAAATTAATTGAGTCACAACCTCTATAGATAAAAAAGTACAACGTCGACCAAAAATACAACATCGACACTCTCCATACTTTAGTAGAACATGTCATACGTCTCAATGTGTAACTCCAAGTCATCCTCCTAAGTGAAAGTACGAAATTTAAGTTACACCATCCCTTGGCATAATTTACAAGCTTATTCATGAGGCCTTCTGTATCTTGCGATGTGCATTCACCAATATGAATAAATGACTCCAATGTTTGAGATCATTCCATTATCAAATTTTTGCTCTCATTTTCATCTAAATCAAGTACTTCCTCAACTATTGTTCTTGATACATAGGAATGCCATGAGTCTACACTTTAATGGTTTGGAAAATGAAGTTTGCAACTACCAAACATAATGAAGTTTCCAACCACCAAACATACTTTTGGGTAATGATGCCATAGTAACCAAATCAAAATAAAAATCTATATAACACAAAGAAATAATCAAAAACTATAAGAAAATATTCATAAGTTCAAATAAAAAAATGACGCTCTAGTTTCCAAACTACCTATATACACAAAATTGTTCTATGGAAATAGAGCCACTTTTGATAACGCTCAATTAACTTTGAAACAACTCTAAAGGTTTATACGAATGCTACCAAAGTATAATTATCCAACAAAGAGTCAGGTACAAACCATGAGGAATAATTATTGTGAGGCAATCGAGTAAGATCGGAAACTAAAATAAACTACTTTAACTCGAACATATTGTACATGGTTTGCAGGGATTAAAAATAAGATAATGGGTATCAAATATAAAATACAAACATGGTTTTATCAATGGAGTCAAAACTCAGAGATAATAAGAAACCAAACTAGGGAATTAACTGTACTGACTCGTTTAGTCATTAGGTGTTTAGCAAGTAATCATGTGTTTTAGAGCTTTACAGTACCTGGCCCAGATTATTTGTGACCTGCTAGGACTGGTAATCTGGTTCCATGACTGCTCGGTTGAGATTTATCTCACCTTTCCTATTTCAGAGCCTGAACTAACGCATTCCCTCAAAAAACATTTGGAATCAAATTCTAACAGTTCTTTCAGCTCTGTAATGCCGACTTTGGTGTAGAGGGACCTTTATTTCTTATTTTGGGATCTTTGTTTTGAGATTAAGCTATTTGTGCAAATATAATTCATTAAGAGTTGAGAATTGGCTCAGAGTTAGTTTATGGTGATAAGAGTGTAGGAATGGGATTTTGATGATTCCATCAGCTCTAAAATAGTGATTTAGGCTAGTTGGGGGTGTTGGTGTGCTTCTCGGGTGCTCAGTATCTTTTCGAATGCCTTGGTGTCTTAGTGTGATTTTGGCTTGGTTAAGTTTGGGGGCATTTATTGGTCAAATGAACTCCACATTAGTTATTTCATTGATTCCTTTGCCAAACTATGTTTTTCACTCAAAATGCACATTTGGTTTATTGCTATTAAATCTATTTTGATTCTATGCCTTTGTTTGGGGATCTTGCTGTTGTATAATTCTCTACACTCTCAGTTACTCAGCTTGATCATGCTTATGTGGGGTAATCATGGTAAAGCTTCGTGTTCTCTTTTTTGGTACAATTGTGCCCAAGCTGTATGATAGTGGTAATTGCGCTTCATCCATCCTAAGCGCAACCGCACTCCCTAGACACAATCGCGCTATCCTAGATTTTCTTCTATTAGCGTGATCATGGTGGTTTGGTGGAATTGTGCCTCATCGTGGTCAGTGATATAAACAGCAACACCTCATTATTTCATTCATTTACTCCTTTTTTTCTCACTTATCTCCATTTCTAAGAGAAAACTTTGCTATGTTTTTATTAAATTGGTGCAACAGAGTTGTTGTAAGATCAATCTTGGTTCCCCATGTTTGTAGGTGGTTTCTTTCCCTTTCTAGCTCTTTATCCATGGTGGTTTTTCCACCATTAATTCCTAATTGAGTTTTTTGTTAAATTCCTTGGTTTTTAGATGGTGTTGAGATATTCTTATGGTGCATTAAACCTAATTACACTCCATGGTCAAGTTGCCTCCGAATTCCAGTACTTAATATCCCGGGTTTAGGTTTATGGTTTTTGTAACATTTTGCAACCTATGTTTATTTTTCCTGGGTATTTTGATGCCCTTCTTGCAATTATATAGTGCTCATTTATGGAGAATGGGTTCATGGTGATGCCGGGGACCTTATGGTGGAGTATTTTGTGTCTAGCTAGCAGGTTCCACAGGACAATTTAGGGCCTAATTTTCAACCTATTCTAGAATTTAGTCTAATTAGTATCATTAGACTTGTACTGATTTAAAGATTCATATTTTATCTATCTTAGAGCCATTTGAGGTCATTTTCTATAAGTTGGGATGATATTTGGGAGTTTCAGCGCTAGTATGGCTTTCTTTGGGTATATTGCTAATATAATTGTATTGAATAGAAGTCATGGGTTAGGTTTTCTAGGTTGATACCGTGTACTTAGACCTATTTTTTTCTCCACTTTTCTCTTTCTTCCCAATTGGTATTCGGTGTATTACAACACCCATGACCTAGTACTATCCTTATGATGGTTGTAGGGTGACTCTAGAAGTA
>JBDJHY010401037.1:0-18136 GCA_039654485.1 Withania somnifera | reverse complement strand
GGGGGGGATGTGGGAGGGTTTTCGGGTTTGAGAGAGAAAGAGAGAAGAGAAAAGTAATGAGAAAGTAGGAGATAATAAAATGATAAAAATAAGAGTGTGTCGAGTTATAAAAATTTTAAAAAGCGACAGACAACGTGGTTTTGTCCATCACTTTTTTATATTAAATATTTTTAAAAAAACACGAAAAAACCATGCTTTTCGTTATTTTTATAATTTATTTATTTATAATTTAATAACTGATGGACTGCATGCTTTCTTTTCATTTCTTTTATTAAAATAAATATAATATAAGTTTTTTGGCGAAAAAACCGCTAAAATAAGTGACCGAAAAAACCATGTTGTTTGTCTCTTTTGTGATAAAATTTAAAAAAATAAACGATGAACTACGTCGTTTAGCCCTTCGCTTTTTGGAGCGACGCAATCCATCGCTTTTTGCTACATCATTTTTTGGAACTTTTTTAATAGTGTGACATTTAACTGAATCTGATGACTTTTTGACTCAACTTCCACTCACGTCTGACACTTTGCTGAACTTAGGGAGGTTTTGTAACCAACATCCCCTATGCACAAGGCTTTAGGGTCTAACGTTCACCATGCTGGTAGGTTTACCTAAACCCTATTAAAGGTAAAAGACGCTTGCTAAACTCCTAATGGATCCACTAAATAAAATAAAAGGGCACACATTGGGCTATGCCTAACTGCCTATGGATGGCCACCGTAGGTTAGGGGATAAGGGTTGAATTTCCCGAATCTTCTAGGTGCTAATACTATTCCCAAGACTGAACACATGCTGAACTATTATACAATCTTCCACAATTGGGCTGCTGAACTTCTGAACTGCTGAATTGATTACCTAAATGCTCTTTCATGCTCACATTAACTAATTGGACTTGCCATCTTAGGCCATTTAAATCATCTTTTAGGTAATGTTTACTATAACCCCGTTTTAAGATTAAAAGCAATTTATCAATATCATATTTATTAAGACTGACCATGATCATAATACATATTCCGATCCTTCAGCTGACCAATATAAATTTTAATAACATATGGTTTTGACACCTAAATAATGAATAAGGTATTTAAATTCGACTTTAGGGATTTATGATCATGAACTTGACCAAATATAAAATTTTAATAAATTTAAGTAAATTGATACTTTAAGTCATATTTACATTCCCAAGCTATATTATCATGTACCCAAATAGAATGATGACAAAATGATCAAGGAAGTATAAAAATACATAATTCTATCGAGAACAAGGAATTGAAATTTCACTCTAAGATTTTTAAGTCATAACTTGAATAAAACTTGGAAAATTGGGCAGAAAGGTGAAAGGAAACCTTGCTGATAACTCACATACCTGATTTTGGATAATTCTGTAGAAGAAAATGATAGGGAAGCTACTTCACAAGACCCTTCACTGAAAATCCTAGCCTTTTAGAGATAAGAGGAAACTACGTGGTTTGATTTCTCTTGTTCTGATGGATGATGAATAATGAATTATTAAAAGGTCTGGGGTTTAAATACCCATGCCTAATAAGCCTAAAACTACATGGTATAGAACAATTAAGAGTGGGAAATTTCTATAATGGCCCTGGGAAAATAGATTTAGAAAACAATTGGAATCACTTGACCTATGACTCGACGGTCCATGGAAACTGGAACAATTCATGATCTTATGAAATTTCACAGACAATTTATTTATCTTGTATGACCTCTAGCATAAATTTCAAGGTGTTATAATATATCCTAGTGATATTATTTATCCTCAAATGAAGAACTCAGTCAAAAAAAGGAAAAAAGAGCTACAAAACTGACTAGATGACTATGGAACTAACTCATGACATCATACTATCCAACAAAACATGGTTTAGCTACCATCTTAGATGACTGACATGCATATCACTATAGTTGACCTTTACTACCCTGAGCTCATCAAATAAAGCACAAATACTCACATATGGACTTATGCAATGCTACAATTACATGATACATGATCATGAATGAACATTTGGAAAAGCTGAATAAAGAGGCTATTACCTCAGACTGAAGTGGAACTAGAAGGAAACAAATGTGTATATCTACTCATCATATTTGCCTCTTCCTCCCATGTAGACCCCTCAACAGAATGGTTTCTCCATTGAACCTTAACTAATTCTATTTTCTTGTTTCTCAATCTGCGAACCTATATGCCTAAGATCTAGACAGGGACCACCTCATAAGTCAAACTATCATTGAGACTGACACTATCAACTGGCACTACTAAGGACGTATCACTCATGCACTTTTTCAACTAAAACACTTGAAACCCATTATGGACCACTGCTAATTGTATTGGAAGATCTAACTCATAGGCAACATTGCCTACCCTCTTCAAAGTATCATAAGGTCCAATATGCCTCTAACTAAGCTTTCCTTACTTGCCAACTCTCATGACACCTTTTATTGGGGATATTTTCAGAAACACCTAGCCACCTTCATAAGATTCTAGGTCTCTTGTTTTTGCATCTGCATAGAATTTTTGTCTGCTCTAAGCTTCTCTCAATCTCTCATGGATAATATGAACTTTCTTCATAGCATCATGAAACTAGTTCTATCCCTACTATAGCTACCTCACTTGCCTCAAACCAACCAAGAAAATACCTACATCTTCTCTGATAGAAAGCCTTAAATGGGGCCACCTGGATACTAGAGTGATTGATGTTGTTGTATGCAAACTCTATCAAAGGAAAGTGTTAAACTGATTATCGCAACCCTGAATAAGTTCATGATGCTACCTAGTAAACCCCTCCAATAGGTATGACTAAACCGCAGATCAGAGCAGAAAGCAACGGGCTGAACATAACAATGATAGAAAGATAAAAAGAAGAAAAGAAGAAGAGATGAAAAGAATGGTGTGATACATGTTTATACGATAACCTTAGGACCTAGTATCAAGGCTGCAGAAGTGTCTAAAAATACAAAGTATCCAAAATAAAGATACATCCCAAGGATAAATTAACTAAAAATAAGGATATCCCGAACTAAAAAGGGACAACCCTACTCTGGGAGGAGAAGAGGTCAGCTTAAATGTTGACCACTCACTGTATTTTTGAATCTTTTTCAAAAGCTAGCCCACATAACCAGGACTTCTCTAATAACTTGTAATGGGATCTACACCATGAAAGAGATGCAGATGTGCAATATAAGTACCAAACATAAGGACCCAGTATACTTTATAAGTAAAATAGACACAAATAGAGCATAAATAAGATAAACAATAAGAATAAAAGAAAGGTAGATAGAACTAATCACATAGAGTAAGGCTAAGCTTAGGAAAGCAAGCCAAGTGACAAAAATCAGCAAGGAAACTATTATAGAAACAGAAACCAAACCAAACAATGTCTGGACGCGTACCTAGAGCACTAACACAATAACTAACTAAAATATATTGCACAAAGGAAAAGAAGGAACTAGACATACTACCATAGCTACTGGCAAGGGAAAGACACAGAACAAGAAAGATCTTAGGCATAAAAGAGAAGAGATATCAACAGTTTTAGTAAACGAGAAAGCATATATCATCCTAAATGGTATCACCACAAATGAGGGGGTACAGAAAAAATAAATTAGCCATAACCTGACCGCACTCACCATAGAACATCAAGTATATCCAAACATCCAAGGAACCCAACTTGACTTTTTCCTATAAGCCCAAAGGTACAACCAAGCACGAAGGAATACAATGCAAAAGGGTGATGAGGAAAGTAAATCAAGTGCTCATATGCACCTTCCTCGGGACGTACCCACATCAGGAAGGACATAGGAGAAATCTTCATATACCACTACTACCCTTGTATACCCCTCCCTCGGACTTGACACAGTGACCTAGACTGGTAGGGCCCGTAGAGGGGAAATGCCCCACATGCATAATCATCGAACTAGTGAAAATATCATTACAATCCATTCAAGTGGAAACTCCAGTGCCAAAAACCTCGAGTTTACTTGTATATAATATCTAGTGAAAAACCAAAATATTTCCACGTAGGTAAGATCTATAATCACATCGATAGTTTAGGAAAATAAGATTAATAATGTGATAAAGTAGATCCATATTGACCAACAATCGTAGATGGTATAAGCATATAATAAAGAACTCGTTTTTAGGTTGTCACGTTGATTCTGGTTATATTTATAGAAAATAGCTCCATACCACGAAGTGGTCATAGAAAGTGTACGTATAAGTAGGACAATTGTTCAGGTGTTAGTCTGATGAAATTCTCAAGGGATTATCATAATATTAGGAAGTAAAGTCCAAGTTCATTCCATACTCAACCCAAACAAAAAAAAATTCTAGATCGGTCTAAGGCTACCAACACGTACATGGATTTTAGTCTAGCTACGAATACAAATCCCTAAGTTTTCCCTAACCAATCGAAGGTCCAGAGTCTTAGTTAAACATGAAAATGGTGCTAACATAGTTCTGTAATAAATTAAGAATATCAACAAAAAATAATAAGAGAACGAGGTAGAAATAAAACATATGAGGTAACCATTCTAGGAACGTATCCTAGAATTAACAATTTACAATAGATATACTTTATCAACCCATAGGAACGTATCCTAGAATTAACAATTTACAATAGATATACTCTACCAACCCATTATAAAGAGGAAGTAAGCCATAGCCTACCTAAAAGTTTCTCGATTAAATCTTAAAGTAGTGATCGAATATAGCATTGGAAATATTTCCTCCCAGATGACCTTTTTATGTGAATAAGCAAGTAGATATGTCTTCACTACTATGAAATATATGCTCTCACGCCTAACTACTTCTGTTATCAAGAAGTGATTCCAATTCTTAATATAAGGTAAAGTGAAGGGTAAGAATATATGATGTTGGGGGGGAGGACTTTAAAAGAAAAGGTTAGGCAGAAACTTTCCTTTTCTCTTATTCTTCAAAAAGGGTATATTCAGATATTGCGTAGGCTTATTATAAACTAACTTAAACATGTTAGATATATCATAATTACTATAAAATCATTTCAAATAAAACCTCTCTTTTATAATAATAAAATTTTAACATGCTATCTTCGTTAAAGTATTAATAGTTTTATAATTTTTTATCAAACAAGTAAGTGTGGGACTATATTATTCAAAAAATACTATGTCATATTTATCGATAATGTCTTAGAAAGACTTAAAAATATATTTTTTATTTCTATTAGAGAAAATGCATAATTATTATTAAAAAAATAAATGTGATTTAGTTGCTATCCGGTCTAATGAGATAACATGCAACAACAAGTCCCGAAATTTGAACCAAGAGTCTCTTAAGACTAAATTCCATGTTCTAGAGCTAATGACACTACTAGAATTTGATTCTGATCGCATTTTCTAAAAATCACTCTCGAATTCTACTATTCTAAATTTAAAACTCCAAAATAGATCTGAGATAAATGTGAACGAACTGCCAGGGAATCAAACAATGGGTCCCAACAAGCCATAAGTAACTTGAAGTAGATATATAAAACCTTTAAACATAAAAATCGCATAGAGACATAGTAATGGACTGGAAAGGTCATTACAACATCCACTACCAGGATTTTTGTCCTTGAAAGTCAAGAATGGAGTAATACTTGAAGGTTCGAATAGAAGAGGGTACTGGGACCGTGTGTCTCTACCTGTCTCGCCCTTAGAATAAATTGCACGCACCTTCAGCATATCCTTTAATATCTGAATTGTCCAATCATCCTGACCATCTGTTTGCGGGTAAAATGTTATACTCAAATGAACTTGGGTACCAAGACCCCTCTGGAATGATCTCCAAAAATAGGATGTAAATTGTGTACCTCCGTCTGAAATGATAGTAAAAGGTACACCATGCATCTGGACGATCTACTGTAAGTACATCCTACCTTACTCCTCTACTGAATAGCTAGTGTGAATAGGCAAGAGGTAGGCAAACTTAGTCATTCAGTCTATAACCCATATGGAATCATGCTTATGGGCTAAGGGTTAACCGGTAATAAAGTCCATGTTGATCACTTCCCACTTTCATGTCGGGGTACAAAACTTCTGCGTCTTTTACTGGTCTTTGATGCTCCACTTTCACTAGCTGACAATTAGGATACTTAGACAAATACTCCTTTATTTACTTCTTCATACTATTCCACCGATACACTTCTTTTAAATCTTTATACATCTTCATAGGACTAAAGTGAATAGAATACTTAGAATTGTGAGCCTATGAAAAGATCCTCTCCTTTAAACCATCAACTGTTGGAACACATAGGTGATCCTGATAACAAAAAACCGCATCTCCCCCTTGAGAGAAAACCTGAACCTTTTACTTTTGGATGGAACTCTTCAGTTGAACCAATACTGAATCACTATCTTGTTTCTCCCTCCCCTCTACTAAAAGAGATGATTCAAAAGCATTTTGCACAAGTATACCCTTATCCTCTACGCCAATAAGTGTAACCCTAAGGTGTGCAGGCCTATGAACCTCTCTAGATAACTCTGTCTATCCTCATCAATATGCGTTAGACTACCCAAGGACAACCTGCTAAGGACAACCTGCTAAGGTCATCAGCCACAATAATTGTCTTTTTTAGATGGTACAGAATAGTCATATAAAAGTCCTTCAACAGCTCTGACCACCTTCTCTAACAAATATTTAGATCTTTCTACTAAAAAAAATACTGAAAACTCTTATGATCAATGAAGACATCTACATATACTCCATACAAGTAGTGCCTCCATAACTTCAAAGTAAACACTATAGCTTCCGGCTTAAGATCATGAGTGGAATAATTCTTCACACGAGTTTTAAGTTGTCCATAAGCATATGTTACCACCTTACCATGTTGTACCAAACACCGCAACCAAACTATGGAAGTATCATAATACACCAGAAAGCCCTTAGAACACTCTAGAAAATTCAATATTGGAATTGTAGTCAACCTAGTTTTCAAATCCTGAAAACTCTTCTCACAATTCTCAGACCACTCAAACATTACTTTTTTCTGACTCAAATTGGCCAAAGAGGCTCTATGGAGGAAAAACCCCTATACAAACCTACGGTAATACCCAAATAAACCCCAAAAACTATAAATATCTGACTTAGAGGTTAATCTAGGACAATTTATGACTAAATTAATCTTTTGGGAATCTACCTGAATACCCTCGTTGGAAATGACATAACCAAGGAAGGCAATTGATTGGGACTAAAATCACACTTAGAGAATTTAGCATAAAGTCAACATTCTCAAAGAGTTTGACAGAAAATTCTAAGATGGTCTGCATGCTCCTTTTTGCTTTAGGAATAAACCAGAATGTCATTAATAAAGACAATTACAAAAAGGTCCCAAGTAATTCTTGAACACCTATTCATGAGGTCCACGAAAGTTTCAGGGAATTAGTCAAGTTTAAAGACACAAACACGAATTCAAAGTGTCCATAATGGGTTTCAAAGATGTTTTGGGAATATCTGTCTCTCTAAACTTAAGATGATAGTATCCAGAATGAAGATAAATTCTTGAGAAGTGGCTAGCACCCTGCAGCTGATTGAACAAGTCTTCAATCCTTAGAATAGGATCTTTATTTTTAATATGACTTTGTTCAGATGATGGTAATTTATGCACATACTGATTGAACCATCTTTTTTTTGCAAGAACAAGATAGGGGCACCCAAAGAAAATACACTAGGGCAGATAAACCCCTTACCTCAAAGGTATGCTAACTAATCCATTAACTCCCTAAGATCATATAGTCTACTATATATAGAGGAAGAAAAATAGGCTAAGTTCTGAGGATAAGGTCTAGTCTGAAGTCTATCTATCTATCGGGATGGACTCTGGGTAAATCCTTTGAAAAACATATACAAAGTCCCTGACAACTGGAACTGACTGAATATCAGAAGTCTTGGACTTGGAGTCCTTAACTCAGACTATGTGGAAGATATACCCCTTAGAGATCATCTTTCCAGATTTTATAAATAAAATGAATCTACCCCTCAAGGATAGCAACACTACCCTCCCACTCAAGGACAAACTTATCAGGAATTTGAAAATAAATAACCCTAGTTCAACAATTAACTACAAGGTGAAATGAATGGAGCCAATCCATCCAAGAATAACACTGAAGTCTAATATATCTAACTTATGAAGATCATCTGGGATAAAAATACCTAGAACAGATATAGTGTAACCATGATAGACCCTCTCATCTACTATAAAATCACTAACAGGTGTAGAAATAGAGAAGGACTCAGATAAAATTTTAGGACTGACCCTAAGATTACTAGCAAAATAGGGGGAAACAAAATAAAGGGTAGCTTCTAGTCTAACAATGCATATATATCAAAGTCATGAACCTTCAACATACCTGTCGCTAAATCATTTGATTGCTCCTGATCCTGTTTGGAACCCAAAGTATATAACCTGTTTTGGAACTAACCATCATTGATACTTGAACAAGTTCCCTACTAAGCTGTGTGGGATACTGGTGCTACTGGTGTTGTACTCTGAACTCTGTTATTTCCACCTCCCTTCTTAGACATAAGTCAATCCCTTATTTTGTGGCACGACTTACCACAACCAAAGAACCCCTTCGAAGGGCAATCCATGAGAGTGTGACTAGCCTAGAAACATGTAAAACATCTATCCTAATCCCAAAACGCTGGGCCCTATGATTCTTACCATACCTACCAAAAATCAAAAAGGTTCGCGCTCTGTCACACTACCTTAAGAATCCCTTTGGGAGAGCCAACGTAGCTAATTCTGAGGATAATTTTGGATTTATAAATAGGGTTACTAAAAGTAGAGGGGGTGGTCCCCTAGAAGTCTACTATTGCTGTTTATGACTCCCCCTCCCCCATCTAACTTGGGTTGGATGGACTCATAATGGCTAGTCTTGGCCTTCTTACTCTGATGTCTCTCTCTCAATTTGGCCCCTGTCTTTCATAATCTGCTCCAAATGGACCATCACCCTACCAATATCCATATCACTATTCAACATAGCTTCCCTTTCTTCCTGAATCAAATAAGGTGAGAGGTTTGAGACGACCATCTCTATTCAGTTATGTATATCTACAACCATCTCTGGAGCATACTTGGAGATATAGGTAACCCTAATTCTATACTAAGACACCATTATCGAGCCATTCTACAGATTCAGAAAATCTCTAACCTTTCCTGTATCTTCTTTCTAAGGAAGAACCTACCCATCAATGCCTCCTACAACTCATCCCAATAAGACAAAGCTGCTCCCACATCTATGTTGTTCTTCCATGTATCATACCATAACCTAGAGACATCCTTTAGATGAAATGTTGCTAAATCAATCCTGTCTACATCAAGAACCCTTATTATCTCATAGATCCTCCGAACCTCATCCATAAATATCTTAGGATGTTTTCCAACTCTCAAACATGGAATTTTAAAGGAATCATACTCAGGAACTCTCTCCCCTCACCACTCCAGCACCAAGATCTACTGGCCGAACTATTGTAACCTAAGTTGGTTGCTAAGCTTGTGCTACTACTATTAGAGCAAGTAAATGCATCATGTTTATGCACTCAGCATCGGTGATATTGTCTAGCCTCTAAGGCTCTAGAATAAGTAAAACTTGATTCTGATGACCTTGACCTCTAGCATGATGATTTAGCTGTCTCCATGGAAGCATGAGCTAAAATTTATAAAGCACGAGTCAGAATAGAAATTCTCTGAGTTAAACTCCAAATCACAAAAATGAACATGAAAAAAGGGAAATATTTTCTACATGCTCAGTAGCCTCTAAATTATAATTATATTGCAGTTCATACCCATAACTAAGACCCTACCTAATATTGGATTTCATCCACCCTAATACATTTGAATCTAAAACACTGATACCAAGTTTTTCATGACCCGGAGTTATTCCTTAGGTGCAACAAGGCACCCATTTTCATTGAGTTGCCTTAATTTCCTTGGATAGATCCTTGGCTCACACCTGGCTCTAACACTCACACTAAACAGAAATAATTACAGAAATATCATAAGTAAGAACTGTACCTTTTATCTTAAGTAAGTATTGTACCTTCATTAAAAATAATATATGGGCTGAAAGAAACTCAACATAAAACTACTACTGCTAGACAAAACTGTTGGACCAAAGTTGGTTCACTAGAATCGTCCTTTTATGTTTTGATTGATGAACAAACCATTAAGTCAAAGATTCGATGTTAATGGAACTCTTATAAATCAAAGGATATGTTCGCGGATATAATCGTGTGTCAAAGAAATAATTCAGAGCTTAAGCGACTCACTTTGAGGCAGTCCGAGTACTTAAAGTACAGAAATTTCAAAGAAACAGTAGAGGACTAGTCGACTAAAGTGAGAAACTAGTCGACCAAAATTGCATCAAACTAGTCGACCAATACAAGACTTTAGTCGACCAATCTGAGTTCCAGTAGGGTACTGGAAAGTAAAGTAGTCGACCAATTTAAAGAACTAGTCGACTAATTTAAGGTGTTAGTCGACTAAAATGAGACACTAGTCAACCAATCTGGTGTCAGAACCATTAAATGCAGTAGTTCAATGAGCCATAACGGTTAGATTTGCATCACCAATGGCTATATCGACTTGGGCACCTATAAATACACCTCAAGAGTGATTGAACACAAGGGAGAAATATACTACAACATTATTCATCATTCCAATCTCAAAATCAAGTGTTCATCACAAAAAATATAGAGTACAAAGTTCTTGAGCTATTTCTTGTATCCTAAATCTTTGTACAATTGTTCTATCTTGTATTTGTTGTTGTAATAGAGTTCTCACTTAGCTAAGAAAGTGATTGTGTGGGTTGAGAGATAATAGAGAGATTGTTTCTAACTCATTGTAAAGGGTTGTTCTTGAGTTGAAATCTAGAAAGTGTAAAAGTTCTCACTTGACTTTGAAAGTGATTGTATTTATTGTTGTTGTTGTTAGTGAAAATCCTAAGGTTAAATAACTTAGGTAGTGGATGTAGGCAAGAGTTGGCCGAACCACTATAAATCTCTTGTGTCCATTATTGCGCTTTCTATTACCTTCTTTATTTTCGCAAAAAAAAAATGTCAAAATACCACACCCCCTATTCAACCCTCTTCTAGTGTGTGTAATCCACTCTACACATCCTTTTTCCTACACAAGCTTCAAAGTAGTTTACACAATGCATCTTTGTTCCAATAATGGATATTCAAGATATTCAGAACCAAAAACCTGAGATAAACATACTTTTTTTCAAGAAACTAAGGTGTTTTTAAATAGATTAACCCCTCCAATACAAATAAAAGTTCGACATATCCTTTCAATAGCCTCCAATAACTTCTTTGATAGAAGGAATAATTGGGACCAATGGGTTTGAATGGAGAGACAAAACGAATTTCAACAATTGAAGCTTACCAGCATAACTTAAGAAATTGGAAGTTCAAGAATTTATCCTACCTAAAATTTATCCAGCAAAGGTTAACATTGCACTAAGGACAACTTCTTAGTACTTAGAGGAAACCCTGTGTGCTTAATAGGAAGCTCCTCATTAGGCATACGTGTTATCTCCAAGATTTGATCCTGAACACTTTGCTTAACACCCTCAAAATATATAGAGCATTTCAGGATATTGGCATGTAGCCCAGAAGTTCATGAGAACTCATAAAAATAATAAAATAGTGAAATATTAACTGCACTAATTGAGCATCATCTCTGCTAAGCAATAGTAGATCATCAGCAAAGCTAACTGGATTATACTAAGATTTTTGCATCTAGGATGATAATGGAATCTATTATCCCCATGAAGATTCTTCAGCAGTCTGTTAAGGTATTTTATTGCTATTACAAATAAATAAGGAGACATTAGATCACCTTGCCTCAGTCCTCTCTTTGCCTCAAAAGGATAAGTTGGCACACTATTAATCATAATAGAGTAAGAAACAGTGGTAACACACTGCATAACCAGTTGCAGAAAGACCTCAGGGTATTGCAAACTAATATGAACTTGTTATAAGAAAGTCCATTCCAATGAGTCATATGCCTTTTTCAAATCTATTTTGATCATACACGTAGGGATGACACCCTTCCTAGTATACCCTTTACCAATTATGACTTAGAATAATATCATTTGAAATGTTCCTCCCTGGTATAAAATTGACTGGCTATTGTCTACTATAATATTCTTCACTAGACTCATCCTTTTTTTAATGATCTTAGAGATTATCTTGTAAACTACACTACGACAGGAAACAGGTCTATATTTCTTAATAAAAGTTGGGTGTTTAACCTTAGGGATCAATGCGATAACAATACGATCAACAAATTTTGACATTGAAGAACCCCAAATATTGCCTCATCTACTTCACTTTTAATAATTTCCCGTGCATTTTTAAAGAATAAGGCATTATAACAATCTCCACCAGGTACCTTCTGATTATTAGCTTCTACCACTTCATTTTTGGTGACAGGATTAATCAACCTGAATTGTTATTGTCTATTCAAATGACTATCCTCCAATATGAGATTCTCATTAATACTAGGGATCTGTGAATTTTCCTCACCCAATAAGTTCTTGTAGAATCTTGTGATCTCTTTTTGTATGTCTTTGTTAAGCTTCAGTAACCTTCCATTAATAGACTACAGTAAGTTGATTCGATTATGAGTCACTCCATTCTTTGCACAAGCATAGAATATTGCATTGCTAGCATCCCAAGCTTCAGCTAACTAATTCTATCCTTCTGTTGCAATGCACTCTCATCTATTTGTAACCACTTCTCCAATTCTTTCGATTTAGCAGTTTCCACCTCATATAAAATTGATGTTGTACTATTGATCCCATATCCTGTTGGATTGAATGTAGTTTCCCTCTAAGTACATTAAGTTTCTCTTTAAGCCCTTGATACTCTCTTTGATTAAGCTTCTTTGATTCTCCTTTTAGGCTTGTTAATTTCCTCCACACCATCTCAAGAGATTGGCCAGCAACCTCCTTCCCGCAAGCTTTTTTGAATGTGATGTGAAAGTATGAATATGAAGCCAACTAATTAAAAACTTAAATGGCTTAGGCCCACAATCTTTTCAATCACTTATGTTAACACTAAGTGGAGAATGGTTTGAAAAAATACGTTGTATTACGTCCAGCTCCAAATAGTTCTAATATGCACCCAGATAACATTCACAAAATCCTTATCAATTGTACTGTTCTCATGGTTGTTAGTACATGTGAACTCCTTGCCAATTGTTTTCAAATTCATATGATAGGCCTTTTGTATACAGACCCTAAAACCACTTATCTCACTTTCTAAAATAAGGGAACCCAACATTTTATCCTCCACAATCAATATAGTATCAAAATCCCCCATGAGAAGCCAAGGAATGAGAGAGTTGACTATGTCACAATAATTATTTCTTCCCACAAGTTCTTTCTATCTTGTATAGTGTGGAGTCCATACACTGTTGTGAAACAAAAATCCATGTTCGAGCACCTGACTTTAACCTAAGCATGTATGAACCGTGTGTGAACTGCAAGCATTAAGACTGTAAAAAATTAGGTTCCACAAGAGCCATATTCTCCCAATTCTATTTTGCTAATAGTTAGTTTCCATCTCCCATTCAGGAAACATTTTATTCACTATTATACCAAAATTCTTTTGCTTGACTCTATGTTTAATAATAGACAAAATAACTACATTATTAGTAATAGTAAACTTAGTCAACTCCTAATGCTTATAGATTTTAGTCAATTCCTAATGCTTATAGACTCTATTAAAGCCCCTAACATTCCATTTTACTATTTTTATTTAAGAATAGGTATTAGGGAAGGGGTATCCCCCAATTTTTTTCCTTATTACCGACTCCTACATCCTCCAACTATTGTAACTTTTGTATCACAAAAACAGCTAAAGGACTGAACATATTCGCATGCCAATGATATCATTTTTTTAATAACATTACTCTATGAGTGTTTTGCAATCTTCTAAGCATCATCTTGGCCCTGTATCTGTTGTAGTTGTACCACGGATAGCTCCTTCCCATCCTTTACAACCACTAGTTGATGTTAGCACATTCTTATGATTTTTATGCTTCCATTCATACTTATTAATTACCTTTCTGTTATCCCCAATATTTTCTACTTATTTGATGCTTTTTTAGGCTCTACAACATGGGTTCCACTTTATTAGTACACACATTACCAACTTTCAAGTATGTTGGGTCAGGTAGGTTTTCAATCATATTCCATCTCATGTATATCTTCTCCCCAGGATATTGCACTTTGGTTATATTAGGCAAAGACCTAGTAATATCCATCTCCACTAGAATTTTTGCATAAGAAATCCTCTCAAGGATAGTAGTACAAACATCTACTTACATAGGAGTATCCAGGATACTACCAATTCTGCTCAACGTTTGCATATCCGAACAATTCATTGGGAGATTAAGAAGTCTAACTCATAATGGGATAGTCTTCAAACCTCATTGCCAAAGCTGAAATCAGCATTCCAAGCCTTAACTATCACTAGCTTCATGTTTATTGTGTAAGCCCCAGAGCACATCACAATATCCTTACCCTCTATAATAATGAAAAGGATCATAAAATATACATTTGGTAGTAAATAGAGGGCTTAGCAGCAAAGTTCCAGTTACTCGCTATAAACCTAAATTGATGAAAAATCATCCACCACATATAGAATTATATCCCTATGCCATTTCAGTGTTTTCTCTTGTATCTCACTCTGCTGAATTTGAGCTACCTGTTCCCTTTCAACCACCACCGGAGGAATAAACTGAAGGTTCATACCTCTAGGCGCTAATTTGTTCCAGCAAACAAGTTAGCCCAGTTCTTCTCATAGGCTCTTAGGATCACCCTCTTCGTCATCCTTAACATCTACACATTGAGTCTCATTCAAAACAAGGAAAGGTCCTCCATAGCTTCATTCTGCACACTAGATCCCACCTTGCTAGCTACACTCCCAAGAGAAGTTAATTCATAGCTTGACTTAGTATTACTACTCAGATTCAATGAAATAGTACCCAGTTTAGTTGAAGCACCATTACTCTACAGGAATAATAACCTTCCCTTTACTCCCAATAACCTTTTGTAGATGTACTAAATTTTGCTTTCGCAGTTTCCCCACAAGATCTATGAGCCGCATCACATCTTTTTGTGGTCGTCCTTTCGCCATCTTCAACAAGGGCGCAAGATAGCAATCACTCTATCGTGCCTGAGAAATAACTAATTATTTAATTAATGTTTTTTAAATAACATACAAGCAAAAAATGTGAAGGAACATGTAATTAGACTAAATTGAATAAGACCTAAAATTGATTTGATTCATAGCCTGACTTAGTATTACTACCCAAATTCAATGAAACAGTACCCAATTTAGTTGAAGAACTATTATTCTATAGAAGCACTAACCTTCCCTTTACTCCCAATAACCTCTTGTAGATGTAATAAATTTTGCTTTTTCAGCTTCCCCACAAGATCTACGAGCCGCGTCACATCTTTTTGTGGTTGTCCTTTCGCCATCTTCAACAAGGGCGCAAGATAGCAATCACCCTATCGTTCTAAGAGATAGCTAAGTATTTAATTAATATTTTTTTAAAGAGCGTGCAAGCAAAAAATGTGAAGGAACGTGTATTTAGATTAAATTGAATATGACCTAAAATTGATTTTTAAATTTTAAAAATATTATGGGATAATTAAAAAAACTCAATTCCATTTTTATTCAAACTTGATCCAAACCCTTTTTATGATTATGCAAAAGAGAGATTGAATTTTTTTATTTAGATCGGCTCTAAAGAGGTAAAAATAATAATAATGAATGAGGTAAGTTTTAAAGTTATGTAATGTTTTTAAAATTAAAATACAACTAATTCTAAATTCTTTAATTATAGATTTATCAACAAAAAGAGCACATATACATTATTTATTAGACAATATAGGTATATTTATATCACATTTTAACTATAAGTATATTTATTCTATATTACAAAATTAAAAGTATATTATCTTTCTTTATAAATGAGATCCAAAAAAAAAAAAAGTATATGCCGTTCTTTACCCCAATTCAAAAAAATAGCAAATTATTTTTTATGATATTCGACAATCTTAAATGGAATATATAATAATGAATTCAAAATATAAACTATATGCCGTAAATATTTTCTCCACAAAACATATAGTGGCACGAAATTTTCCCATAAAACGTTGATTCTTTTTTTAGTATTATTTATATTGGGAAGTAAAAATAGTGAGAATTCTTTGATTTTTTTTATTAAAAAAAATAAGTTGGGAAGGGGAGGCAATGATTTGATATGCGTTGGGATTTAAATAAAGCCAGCATCAATGTAATGGCCGGCGAGACTCATGGTTATATTAATGTGACAGGTGGATGCTGTCGGCAGCTTTATGTGTTGGTACTTTGTGTTTAGTTATTTATTTTTAAATTTTGTTAGTATAAGTCATGCTAGACATCTTCTATGGTTATAAAAATAAAGTAGTGACCCACGATGCAAATAGAATAAGACTATAATTTCATATTAATTAGTTGGTAGTTGACTTAATCCATAGTTAATTTCCTTTTTTTGAAAATGGAAACTTTTGTATTTTTATTAAATAAATTCTAGAATGAGCTTTTCAGTAGCTGTCCTAAGTCATTTATGACTCTTTGAGACCGGTAGCCCGGTTCCCTGGTAGCTCGGTTGAGATTTATCTCAAATTGCCTGTTTTAGAGCCTAAAACTAAGTACTCGTTGACTAAAGTCAACTCTTCGTCAGGACGAGCTCGAAATCAAATTTCGATAATTTTGTTAGCTCCAAAATGCCCAATAAAGTCTAGATGGATCTTAAGTTCGTGTTTCAGAGTCTTCTTTTTGAGTTTGTGCAAATTCGTAATTTTTCCATTTCACTTAAGGCTAAAATAAAGCTCGGGTGGTCTTTTGGTATTGGAGTGCCGAAATGGAATTCTGACGCTTCCATCAACTCTAGAATGATGATTTTAGGCTAGTGAGATTGTTGGTTAGCTTACCAGAGTTTTCGTGGTATTTTTGAAGTGTTGGTTGACGTTTTGAGGATTTTAGGCTTAATGGTTGACTTGGTCAACATTTTTTCGAAACAACCTCGTATCTCAATTTCGGTTCCATCATTGAGTATGAAATATTTTTTTGGGTGTGTGTGCATAGTTTATTTGCATAAATTGGACTTCGAACGCATTTTGAGTGGTGATCCAGAGTATTTTTGCACTTAGATGTTTGCTGTCAAAACCTGCTACTAATGCAGGTAATCCTTCTTCGTGATCGCGTCACCAATTCTCGCAGTCACGCAGTGTTACTTCTTTGTTCATTGCGATGCCTGTGTACGTGATCGCGAAGTGTTTTAGTAATCTGCTTAGACGCAATCGCGTGCCATCTTATACGCGATCGCGATGCTCCAATATTCTCTTACTCTTCACGATCGTAATGTGCAAATCATTTCCTCTACACGATCACGACTATTTTTCACGCGATCGTGATGTATTAATATCTGGCAATATAAATAATTCCTGCATAATTTTTTTGTTCATTCAACAGCAAATCCTTCGTGTTTCTTTGAGTTTTAAGAAAAAATCACCCCCCAAAGTTCAGAAAAGGTTGAGAAAAAGTCCCAAGGCTTTCCCCTTCAAATTTTCCGCACTTGGTAAGTCTTCTTTTCCGTTTTATTTCTTGAAAACTTAAGGTTTCCTCCATATGGCCCCAAATAGTGAAAAACGTTAAAGTCTTGATTTAACTCATATATTATTGGATAAATTGTCGTCCCTTGAGTATAATTCACTCCTTAGTGTAATTGTTTCATAGAATTTCCATAATAAATTTCATAAAATTTGAATCTTTGTCCCTTTAAAATCACATCTGTCTCGGGCTGTCTTGATTTCTTTCCCGCATTCGAATTATGCTTAGTTTTGGAGCACTGGTTTTCGGTAACGTTGGGAACCTTATAGAGACTTTTATTTTCGATTCTGACGAGCGGCCCCACGGGCCCATTTTAGGCCCGAATTTAGGCCCATTCAGAAACTTAGTATAAAATATATCTTTAGACTCGTATTAATCTCAGGATTGTTATTTCTCATTTTTCGAGTCGTTGGAGATCATTTGACATCTGTCGCCGT
>JBDJHY010401036.1:0-28800 GCA_039654485.1 Withania somnifera | reverse complement strand
CGTCTTGAAGGAAAGTTGACTTTGGTCAATGAATACTTAACTTTAGGCTCTAAAACAGGGAATTTGAGATATTTCTCGACTAAGTCGCCGAGGATCTGAACTGTCGGTCCCAGAAAATCATAAATGACTTGGGACAACTGTTGAAATGCTCTAAGATAAAAAATATCGCGTAATTATCATAAATGAACATAAGTGTCATTACAGTGATTCAGAGTATTTATGCACTTAGTTGGTTTTTGTCAAAATCTGTACCTAGTTCGACAAAAGTATTAATTGTGATCACAGAACATTTCTATACAATTTTAATGCTTCCAATTTTCCTATTACATGATCGTGTCCCTTAATCACTCAACCATAATGTGTTCTTATGATCTCCTTCAGCGCGATCGTATTCCCTCACCAAAGTGATTGCAATGCCTCAATAGTCCTATATTCATCATGGTTGCGATGTATTCTTCCACGATCGTGATGAAAAAAAAATTGCCTTATGTGATCGCGACATAATTTCGTGCGATCGTAATGAGTAATTACCTGGTAGTATGAATATTTCCTACACGACTTTCTATTCATTCCATAGAAAAATCCTTTGTTTTTTTCTCTTCATTGTTATACAAAGTTCATCCAGAAAGTTCAGCAAAGGTTGAAGAGCTTTCCCCAAGTCATTTATGACTTGCTAGGACCGGTAGTTTGGTTTCCTGGAGGCTCAATTGAGAAATATCTCAAATTGTCCATTTTAGAGCCTAAAACTAAGTACTCATTAACTAAAGTCAAATTTCCTTCAAGAAGAGCTCTGAATTAAATTATGATAGTTCTGTTAGCTCTGTAATGCCAAACAAAGTCAATATTGATCTTAAGTACGTGTTTTGGAGTTTTTATTTGCAATTTGTTCTTATTTATGAATTTCAGTTAGTGGTATTTTGGTTTTCGAAGTGTCAGAAAAAAATTTTGACGCTTTCATCAGCTCTGAAATGGTGATTTTAGGCTAATGGGAGTATTGGTTCATTTCTAGGCTTATCGATGTATTTTTAGGTGTTGGTTGAAATTTTATACTTTTGGCCTAATGGTTGACTTGGTCAAAATTTTCTTGAAATGACCTCAGATCCTGATTTTGACTACACCATTGAGTCCAAAATGTTGTTTTAGGTGTGCGTGCATAGTTTTTTGTGTAAATTGGACTTTGAATGCATTTTGAGTGATGATTCAAAGTATTTCTTCCCCTTGCTTTCTGCTGTCAAAACCTGCAACTAGTGCAGGAAACTTTTCTCACCGCAATCCCAGAGCCTGTCCATACAATGGCAATAAATCAAAATAGTTCCTCAATACGATTTCGATCCAGTCTTATCCGATCGCGATATGTTCTAGTAATTTTCTTATACATGATCGAGATGCTCCAATATCCCATACTCATCGCAATCGCGATGTTATATTCCATGATAACGATGTGCAAAGTAGTTCCTATATGCTATCACGACCGTTCTTCATGCAATCGTGATGAACAAATCACTACAGTGTAAATAATTCCTGCACGACTTTTCTATTCATAATACCGAAAACCTTCATATTTCTATTCATAAGCCCTATATTATTGAATAATTCTTCATCTCTTAAGTCTATTTTTCTGCGTAGCATAATTAATTCATTGAATTCCAACGTTTAATCCCATAAAGATTGCATCTTTGACCCCTTTGTAGTCAAATTTGTTTGGGTTACTTTGATGGCCTTCCCGCTTTCGAATTGTGTTCAGTTTTAGATCATGAGTTCCTAATAATGTTGGAAACCTCATGAAGAAGTTTATTTTTGGTTCCGACAAGTGGGACCTGTAGGCCTATTTTAGGCTTGATTTTAGGCCCATTTCGAAACTTAGTATAATTTATATTGTTAGACTCGTATTGATATACGAAATACTATTTGCAAGTTTCAGAGAAATTAGAGTTCGTTTGATATCAGTCGGAGTAGCATTCGTGAGCTTGCAATGTTTTACATCAGACGACAGGTAGGCTCTGTGGGTCTATCTCTGGGTTTATAGATTTAATAATTATTCTAAATAAAATCCTTGGGTTAGGTATCTAGGTTGTTATAGTAACCTTGGACCATTCTTTATTCCATTCCTTATTTTCTATCTATTTCGACATCTGAATAAATATGGTGTCCGTAACCTAGGATTGTCCAGTGACACTTGTGCGGGGCATAGGTTGTTATCATTCATGTATA
This sequence comes from Withania somnifera, assembly GCA_039654485.1. Taxonomy (NCBI): domain Eukaryota; kingdom Viridiplantae; phylum Streptophyta; class Magnoliopsida; order Solanales; family Solanaceae; genus Withania; species Withania somnifera. The sequence goes on along the minus strand of JBDJHY010401036.1, from coordinate 26,589 downwards.
TATATATACTTGTGGATATGTGGTGCATGAATTATTATGTACATCGGGGCTAGGCCAGTATCACCACTTGATTATTGAGCCATGAAGGCTAGACACTAATTTTAGTAATGATAATGGATAATAACATAAACTAATAATTTGGAATATTCTAATAATAATATAAGTTAAAGGACCTTTGTAACTGTTTTAGACTCGACGGTATATGAAGCACCAGGTACTACTATTTCTATTTATTTTAGCCAGGCTCTACACTCTGGCACCAGGAAATATCATTTGACTAATTAATGCTAGGACTTTAGACCAACTCTGTTCGGCAGTGAATACAGCTGCTGGCACTTGAGTCCATCATTGTACGGTAGTGAGTACATCTTTGTGATACTATCACATACATTAGTTCTGAGGATTATTGATACAGTTTCCTTGAGGAATTTGATGATACATGACATTGAACCGTCGGACAACATAACTTTCCAATGTTACATCTTTTGATGAGTGGGATGCCATAACCGGCTGACATTAAGGCTTTTGAGGCATAGAACGCCATAACCTACCGACATTACGGCTTGTGAGGCGTTAGAAGCCATGAGTTGTTGATATTATGACTTACTGAGATACATGAGGCATTGAACGCCATATTTAACACCCTTGAGGCTTATAGTATGGGATGTGAGGATATATGATGACGGTAGAGATTGTATTACTTTGTTGTGTGTATTAATATTCTGCACTTGTTTTCTTCATTGTACCCCTGGTCATATGGGAGGCCAACTAGTTTGCGTGTTTATGGTGTACTCTCCATTCCTTATGGGGGTTTAGTAGTGTCAATTTTCTTATTAAATTACTATTATTTTTGTCTTACTATTATCACTGGCTACTTGATACTTCTTGGTGTGTAGGGTTTTATACGTTGCATCATCTTATCATTCATTTCTGTCTTACTTGAGGTTACTGGTATACCTCCCTTATTCTCTTCCTATCTTTTACTTAGTTATTGATTATTATTATTATTATTCATGTATATTGTTGCAAGGATTTCGGGAACATCGTCCTTCATTATCAAAAATTCTATTATGTGATTAGCTAGCAATGACATGTTCTAGTTGTTACTTGATTCCTATTTGAGTAGCTAGCTCCATGATGTACTATTTGATCCTGTGACCCTATTTATTATCTTTTGTTATTTACTGCTTTTATTATCGTTATGTTCCTAGTGGGCCCCCGAAGCCTACTAAGTACTGGTTTCTTTGATATCTTGTATTCATACTACACTTGTCATGTGCAGATCCAAGTACAGGTGCCGGACCTTGATTTCAGATCGTTGTTCGTGCTGACTCTATTGTTTTTTAGAGACTTGGGTAAGCTTGGCGTCTATCTTTTCCTTCTTCCCTTCAATATTATATTGAATCTCCATGTATTTTTGGAGATATATTTGTAGTAGACATTTGATTACATGTTTTTCACTTAGAGGTTTTGTATTACATTCTTTATATTTTTGCTTCATTCATATATTTTTTATTATACCTATGCTTTCTGTTTTTGATATAGTAGTCCTCTGCTTTGTCTTTGTTACTACAGGGTTGGTTCTCCTACTGTTATATAGTAAGTGTCATCATGATCTGGGAAACTGGGTTGTGAAAAAATTGTATAAGAGCCCTAGGTTTGTCGGTGTTAGTGTACAGAACCAATGCCTAGTAGAGTCCTGTAGATTGGTGTGAGGTGACTGTTGCTTATATTTGGGAGGTATTGTGACGTGTAGGAAAATAACTCGTTTTTTAATCTTATGTCGTGTGTAAATGCTTTCGTGTTTCTTCTAACTTCCTCACTTATTGTCCTCACTCTTTTATAGATGCCTCGTACATGTTCGTCAGCAGCAAAGAAGACCCCTAAAGTTCCTGCCAGAGTACCGGTAGAGGTACCTACTCCTATTACTACCCTAGAGGTCCCATCAGTGCTTGCAGTACCTATTTTTGCACACCTGTTCCAGTGCCTGTCGAAGCACCTTCTCCAAATATCTGTAACATCTTGTGGCATTTGCTCAGTGCCTATGGTGGTCCCCTTCCGATGGGACATAGACAGTCGTTCCACCACCACAACCTACAACTTTAGTTCCTTCAATGTAGTCGATTCTACCTATTGCTCCAGCAGATATTCTTGTACCTTCTTAGGTCCTCTCAATACCAATTGTTGCTCCTACAATTGAGCAGCAGACAGTTATGACAGATTCGGAGCAGAAGCTCCTAACTAGATTTCTGAGGCTGGATCCCTCTTGGTTTACTTGAGTCCCGAGGAAAGATGCATACGAGTTCATTATTGAGTGTGATGAGAGATTTAGGAACCTCGGTATTTCAAAGACCCACGGCATAGCTTTCACCACCTATCAGATGCATAGTGCGGCTAAGCAATAGTGGAAGGATTTTGTTGTATGTGGACCAACAACTTTACCTCAGCCAACTTGAACCAATTTTTATAAGGTTTTTATGAGGAAGTTTGCATTGAGGGCCGAACAAGAGTGTTTGAGAAAGGAGTTCTAGAAGCTTGAGTTGGAATTGATGTTGATGGTGGAGTATAAGGATCGATTCCACCAACTTTCATTTTATGGTGTCTAGTTTATGCCAACTGAGGTGCAGAGAGTTCGCAAATTTGCTTATGGGTTGAGAGACAGACTCTAGGAGGCTATGTCTTTGCTAGTATCTAATGGTTAATAATTTCAAGCCGTGGTAGATCATGCTAACTCCATGGAGTCCCTCTATCATAAATCACACTAGTGCAACGAGAAGAGAAAGAGGCATCAAGGAGGTTTCAGTAGGTCACATTCTAGGGGGCGTTGTCAGTCCAGTATGCACAGGGCCAGTCCAGCAGGCCGGTGCAGGCATCTTTACAAGTTTTATAACCTCCTCCATCTTAGTATTATTAGGGATATGGATCTTTGTAGCGGGGTAGTCAGACAGGTTCTGGCTATTTTTCACTATGGCGCTATGGGTCACTTTTCTAGAGATTGCACACAGAATGGGATATTAGGGTCGTGTTTCCAATATGGAATTATGGACCATCTTAACTGAGATTTCACTTATAGGGTCACTATTTAGGTTGCTCCCTAGGTCATACCACCCATGAGAACAGTGCCTCAGTCAGCTAGAGGTGGGGTACAGGATGACTATCATGGTGGTAGCCAGCATAGTAGGGGTAATGGTCGTTGTCGTGGTCGTAGTCGTCATGGCGGTGGTCGCTAGTTGTATGATATTCCTGCTAGACCCTTAGTTTCACTTGGTTGGGGCACCAAAGGTTATGGCCTCGGATGTTATTATCACAAGTACTATTTTTTTGTGTTTTATACCTTCGTCAGCCTTATTTGATCCTGGGTCTACTAGCTCTTATGTGTTCTTATATTTTTCACCTAGTTTGGGGTTGCCCAGTGATGTATTATTTGTACCCATGTGTGTTTCTACCCCTGTAAGGGTTTCTTTAGTAGTGGATTGGGTGATCCGGACATGCATGATCTCTATTAGTGGACTAGACACTTAGGTCGACTTGATGATTTTAGACATGGTTGATTTTGATGTCATTTTAGGAATAGATTGGTTGTCCTCTCAACATGCTGTTTTAGATCGTTATGCCAAGACAGTTACCTTAGACGTGCCTGGTTCATCTCCGATTGTGTAGGTCCTAGTAATCGCACACGACAGGGTTTATTTCTTACCTTCAGGCTAGGAGTTTAGTAAGGAGATGGTGTTTGGCATATTTATCTTATGTCAGTGATATTCAGGCCGACATCCCTACTCTTGAGTCTATCTCTGTTGTAGCTGGTTTTCTTGATGTATTTCCAACTAACCTACCATGCCTACCACCAGAGAGGGATATTCACTTTGCTATTTATTTAGAGTCGGGCACTAAGCCCATTTCAATTTCTCCTTATCGCATGGCCCTTACAAAGTTGAGAGAGCTGAAGGTTTGGATTCAAGATCTTTTAGTTAAGGGGTTTGTTCGTTCCAATGTGTCACGTAGGGTGCACCAGTTTTATTTGTGATAAAGAAAGCTGGTACTATGTGGATGTGCATTGATTATCGACAGTTGAACAAAGTCATTGTAAAGAATAGATATCCTATGTCGAGGATTGATGATTTATTAAATCAGCTTCCAGGATTTGCAGTGTTCTCTAAGATTGACTTGAGATCCTATTACCATCAGTTGTCGATTCGAACAGAGGATATTCCTAGGACAACATTCAGGACTCGATATGGCCACTATGAATTTCTGGTTATGTCTTTTGGTCTGACTAATGCTCCAGCAGTTTTCATGGGCTTGATGCATGGAGTGCTTAAGCCCTACTTGGACTCTTTTGTGATTGTATTTATTAATGATATGCTGGTGTATTTGTGGAGTAAGTCCAGTCATGAGCAGCATTTGAGATTAATTCTCTAGACATTCATAGAACACAGACTATATGCCAAGTTCACAAAGTGTGAATTTTAGTTGGAGTCTTGCTTTTTTGGGACATATAGTGTCCAAGGAAGGAATTAAAGTTAATCCAGTAAAGATTCATGTGGTGCAAGATTGGCCGAGGCCTACGTCTGTTTTTTGAGATTCAAAGTTTTGTTGGTTTAGTTGGGTACTATTGGCTTTTTTTAGGGATTCTCGTCGATCGCGGCGCCCTTGACTAAGTTGGCTAGGAAGGATGTCGCCTTTCAGTGGTATGATGATTTTAAGCTTAGATTTTTGAAGCTCAAGGATTTGTTGACTTCAGTGCTAGTACTGACCTTGCCAATAAAGGATCAGGGATTCTCTATGCACTATGATACTTCTGGTATTGGTTTGGATTGTGCTCTGATGCAGTAGGTTTGAGTGATTACATATTCTTTGATTCAGATGAAGGTCCATAAGTACATCTACCCCACTCATGACTTGGAGTTGGCGGTGATAGTGTTTGCGCTTAATATTTGGAGACATTATTTATATGGGGTCGAGTGTGAGATCTTTACTGACTCTCAGAGCCTTTAGTACATTATGAACCAGAAGGAGTTGAATTCCAAGCATCGTAGGTGGATTGATTTACTGAAAAACTATGATATTTGTATTCTCTACCATCTGGGCAAGGCAAAAGTTGTTACAGATTCCTTGAGCTGAAAGGCAGTCAGTATGGATAGCTTAGTAGCCTTGTCAGTCTTTTAGAGACCATTCACAGTGGAGGTTCAGTTGTTGGCAAGTCGTTTGGTTAGACCTGATCTATCAGACCCAAGGAGGGTGTTATCATGTGTTGAGGCCAAATCTTCCTTGTTAGATCATATTCGACAGTGGTAGTTTGAGGATAAGTGTTTGGTTGCTCTTCATGATCAAGTATTAGCTGGAGAGGCCGGAAGGGGTTCTACTAATTCAGATGAGGCATTCCGGTATAATGGTTGCATTTTTACCACAGGTTGGTGATTTGGTGCAATTGATCTTGCGTAGGGCTCACAGCTCCAGGTATTCTATTTATCCCGATACAACTAAGATGTACCATGATTTGCAGTAGTTGTATTGGTCGAGTGGGATAAAGATGGACACTACTGAGTTTTTGTCTAAGTGTTTGAATTTCCAATGGGTTAAGCATGAACATCGGCGACCAGGTGGTTTGAAGCAAAAGCTTCCTATTCTAATTTGGAAGTGGGTTACCTCAGACTAGCAAAGGGCATGATACTATTTGGGTCATTATTGACAGACTAACTAAGTCAGGGCACTTCATTTCCACTCACTCCTTTATAAATACTGAGCGTCTGACTCAAATCTATACTCGCGAGGTTGTTCGGTTGCATGGTGTTCCTGTATCTATCATTTCTAAAAGAGGAACCCACTTTATTTTGCATTATTGGAGATCTGTTCAATGGGATTTGGGTACTGAGGTTTATTTGAGTACTACATTTCATCCACAGACCGACGATCGATCTGAGCGTACCATTCAATTGTTGGAGGATATGACGAGGGCTTGTGTGATAGACTTTGGTGGTTTTTTGGATCAACACCTACCATTGGCAGAGTTTTCTTATAATAATAACTATCACTCCAGTATTATGATGGTTCCATTCGAGGTGTTATATGGTAGGAGGTATAGGTCGCCTATTGGTTGGTTTGATGGTTTTGAGGCCAGAGTTCAGTCTTTAGAATTGTTGCGAGATTCTCTTAATCAGGTTCAAGTTATTCAGGATAGATTGAGGGTAGTGTATAGTAGGTAGAAGATCTATGCTGATCTTAGGCTTCATGCCTTAGAGTTTGGAGTTGGTGATAGAGTCTTCCTGCGGGTATCTCCTATACGCGATGTGATGAGAATCGGTAGGCAAGCCAAGATTATTCTTAGGTATATTGGACCATTTGAGATTTTGGAAAGAGTGGTGATGTTTCTTATCATTGGCCTTACCTCCTATGCTTTCAGTCGTTCATCCGGTATTTTCTATTTCGATGTTGTGACGGTATATTCCAGATGAGTCTCATGTCATTCGAGAGGATTCAGTACAGCTAGATAAGAATATGTCTTTTGTTGCGGAGCCTATGAAAATTTTGGCTAAGGATGTTAGAAAGTAGAGATCTAGAGAGATTGTAGTGGTTAAGGTGCAGTGGAAGCACGGTCTAGTTGAGGAAGCTACTATAGAGATCGAGAGTGAGATGTGGAAGCAGTATCCATAACTGTTTGAGATATCAGATACTTTCTCTCCCTATTTATTTCTTATTTTTACTTGAATTTTGGGGATAAAATTCCTTTTAGTAGTGGATGTTATAACGACCCTCATGGTCATTTATGAGAAATATGTGAAGTTTCGCATTTTAGAGCGTTTTAGTAGCTGCCAAAAGTCATTTAAAAGTTGTTGGGACCGGTAGTTCAATTCCTTGGTGGCTCGATTGAGAAATATCTCAAATTGCCTATTTTAGCGCCTAAAACTAAGTACTCATTGACTAAAGTCAACTTTCCTTCAAGACTAGCCCAGAATTAAATTCTGACAGTTCCATTAGCTCCGAAAAGCCAAATAAAGTCATGATTGACCTTAAGTTCGTGTTTTGGCATTCTTTTTTGTAATTTGTGCTCATATTTGGATTTCATTTAAGTTTAAGGCCTAATTAGGAGCTTGAGCGGTATTTTTGTGTTCGAAATGTTGGAACGGAATTCTGAGGCTTCCATAAACTCCAGAATGGTAATTTTAGGCTAGTGGGAATATTGGTTTGTTTCCTAGGCTTGTCGTTGTATTTTTGAGGTGTTGGTTGGAATTTTATGGTTTTAGGACTAATGGTTGATTTGGTCACCATTTTCCTGAAATGACCTCGGATCCCGATTTTAACTATACCGTTGATTCTGAAATATTGTTTCAGTTGTGCGTGCATAGCTTGTTTGCATAAAATGGACTCCGAACGCATTTCAAGTGGTGATTCGGGGTATTTCTTCTCCTTTTTTTCCTCTATCAAACCCTGCAACTAGTGCAGGAAAAATTTCTCATCGCGATCTCAGACGCTTTCCACGTGATCGCGATGAATCAAAAAAGTTCCTCTACACAATTGATCCAGTCTTACATAATTGCGATGTGTTCTAGTAATTTTCTTATACTCGATCACGTGCCATCTCATATGTGATCGCGATACTCCAATATCCCTATACTCGTCACGATGGAAATGTACAAAGCATTTCCTCTATGCGATCGCAACCTTTCTTCAAACGATCATTATAAACTAATCACTGGCAGTATAAATATTCCCTGCACGACTTTTCTTTTCATAATACTGAAAACCCTTCATGTTTTAACTCCAAATTTGTGTGAAAACCCACTCTAATCATAAACCAAGGCTGAGAAAAATCCCCAAGTGTTGCCCCTTTGATTTCCACACAACTTGGTAAAGTTTCCACTTCATTTTACTTCTTGAAATATCATGTTTCCTCCATTAAGGGCTCCTAGTAGTGAAGATGATGAATTCATGACATAACTCCTATTTTATTGAATAATTCTTCGTCCCTTGAGTCTATTTGATGCTTAGAATAATTAATTCACTGAAATAAGAAGTTGACATGCTCCTTCTTTGGGATAATCCCAAAGCAAGAAGGACCCATGGAGGACTCGAACCATATACCACTACTCCCACGTATATCTCTTCCCCGGGCTATCCATCATGTTCCAAGCATAACGACCCGAATCAGTAGGGTCTATGGAGGGACTTGAACCCATATGAAAAACCTCGTAACCAACCCACCAATAATATAGTCATCAAGGAAAATGTGCCAACACTGGGGCTCAATATATATATCGTATCTCAGTGGACCTAAATATCTCCATACAGGCACAACTCACATAATTGAAGGATACCCATTGTCATCACACAAGTAGTATCCCAGATCATGGAACTCACAAGGAGATTGTCTCAAATGGTTAAGTAAAATAGCATTGTACTGCTCATAGGCGCAAACACCATTCATATATGCACATTGAACCAATTTCTCATCAATACATTTTTCTGAACCATCAGATAGATTCCAAGAACTGACACAAAAAATAGTCTCTCCTAGCCCCACCATTATCCCAAACCCCGTCGAACCGCACCAGAGGTGCCACAATTGCCCACTGGCCCTAGTACACACTTATACAGAAAGAACTACAGATCTATCATAGCTTATCCAAACACCCTATACCCCCAGGCTCGTACTAGATCAGGGCTAAAGATCACCACACCAGACCGCTACCTTCCCAACATAGCCGATCCCGTCTAGGTACAATACCATCCCGGAAGGAAGTCAGTATCAATATAACTATGACCAGCTAAGTACGAGGTCATCGTGTAAGGTAGACAATTATCTAGTATAGATGTACCCTGCTAACTGTGGCCCAGATGCCACCCATATCCTAATCCCTTACGCAATATTTCAGACAGAACATAAATAATCAACCTACCTATATAGGCTCAAATTCACAGCCTACATCGAGGGATAGCTATTAATCTCAGATCGCTAGTTTAATCCCTGCCTAATCTCACCACGGTCTAGAGTCCACATATGACAATACGTATCAAAGGTGTTACTCCTGCCCCATCCACACTATAGTCTAGAGTCACCGTGAGGCCCACGGGCAAGGAAATACATCCCCAGGGTAAGTAATTAAGCTACAAGCCGGTTAAATAGGCCATAGGCCGGATGAATAAGCATATTAGAGCTCGAATAATCATCCAAGCCTGAGATGGTGCTTTACCATACATATACCCAATCTAAAGAAAGTAGACCGTAACCTACCTGGATTCAGTGATATCCTTAAAAAGGATGTCCAAAGATTATCAAAATGCCCAAAGTCACGTACAAAGCTCAGAATTACACAAGATAATCAAAATATAACCAGCATGTCATCCAAGTAAAACATGACTCATAATGCTATATAGATAGCGGGGTCGAAGTCCCAGCTAAAATCAGGATCGTAAACCCTAACAGCTTGAAAAATGATAATATTTATACCCATATGTAGATCATAGCTAGTACATCATATGGCATAAACTAGAGGTAAATTTAACGGTAGAATAGAAAGATATAAGCACAAGAAGTTTATATTCAATAGAAAACTTTCTAATAAACGCGAAAATGAGAAGTTACATGGTAGAATTAGGTATAGCACCACCCGGATACAATGCCATGGAACAACAACTCAAAAATACTAATTATACTTCAAATTTTATTCAGGGAAATAGAATTTTTATGCACGAAATAAATTAGGAAAACTATTTTTATAGGAATGCCATGCCCTCATTGCGATCGCAAAAGGGGACCACGCGATCGTGACCCCGACTGCCTCATCTCATCGTGATCTTGGCCACTGCCATGCGATCGTGATACCTTGGCCTCCAACCATCCTCGATTTTAGGAAATTAAAATTCAAAAGTGAAATGGAGTCCAATTATGGCACTCCCTATATGAAATCTTTATGTAAACAATATTTTGGACCAATGGAAAAGATAAAAATTACATTCGAAATCATATGAACTAGCTAAGTCCTAAGAAGGGAATAATTGCTAGGAAATTATACCATGACAACCGTCGGGGACCCAACCTAACAATCCCAACTAATCATAAATGACTTGGGGTGGTTACAAGAATGCTCTAGATGTAAAGAAGTCAAGAAAATATGAAATGACTTCATAGTCCATTAAAAACATGTCCTCCAACACCTGAATGGTCCTCTTGTACTGATCATTCATCTGTGGGTGAAAAGTTATGCTGAGATGAACCTCAATACCCGTAACTTCCTGAATAGCCCTCCAAAAGTGAGAAGTTAATTGAGTATAGTGGAATGAAATAATAGAAACTAGAATATCATGCAACCACCTCGTCTATATAAATCTGGGCTTACTTGTTTGTATTGTAGCAAGTATGAACTGAAATGAAGTGTGCAAACTTAGTCAACTGATCAACTATAACCTAAAATGAAGCATAACTCTATAAAGTACATGCAAACCCCAAAATAAATTGCATAGTGATTCATTCAACTACTACTCAGGTACAGGAAGACTCTACACCAAACCTCCGAGTCTCTGGTGCTTAAACTTGACATGCTAAAAGCTCAAGCACTGAAATACGAACTCCATAATGTTCTTCTCCATCCCGCTCCACCTGTAAAGCTATCTGAAATCTATGTATATCTTATTTACACCTAGATGGATGGAATATCTGGAAAAATAGGCCTCACGAAGAATCAACTATATCAAATCCCTAACCTCAAAACACAAATGTAACCCTCGATCCTCAAGATTCCCTCAAGTCCATTGCATCTCTGTGGGGATCAACCCTTTATAACTGATCATGAACATCAACCAAGTTTGGTCTAGAACTGATGTTGTGTAATATGATCAACACTAATAAAATGGACCTCAACACTAGCAAGAATGCAATTAGAATCCAATAAATCAAGTTTGACCAATCAATTAGCCAAAGACTAAATGTCTAAGGCTAACGGCCTCTTTGAAACTGTAAGCGCTTCAAACAAGCCAAACTCACTGATTTCCAACTCAAGCCATCCTCCACTACATTTTCCTTGACTAAATGATATAAAATAGAGACGTCATAGTCCTTCAGCAACAAGATCCATCTTCTTTGTCTAGAATTTTAGCTCTTTTTGACTCATAATGTACTGAAGACTATGATGGTCAGTGAAGATCTCACAATGCACTATGTATAGATAATGTCTCTAAATCTTGAGAACGAAGACTATTGCATCGAACTCTATGTCACAAATGGGGTAGTTACACTTATGATTCTTTAACTGCCTCGAAGCATAAGGTATCACTCGACCCTACTACATCAACACCAAACCCAAATAAATATCAAAAGCATTAAAATACACCGTGTTTCATTAACCCCAACCCAAACCAATACCAAAAGCGTCATAATACACAAAGAAACTCTGACCTTCAACCGATAATGTCAACACTGGAGCGGAATTCAAAATGGCCTTAAGACTCTGAAAACAAGACTCATACTCATCAAAACACTAGAAAGGAACCTCTTTTTTTACTATAATAAATGACAAACCCCTTACAAACCTCTAATAGTACCAACTAACTCAACGAAATTGCGAACCTCAGTAGGTGTAGTCGCTCTAGGCCAATCACGAATGACTACAAACTTTGTCAGGTCTATCATAATACCATCCTTAGGCACCACATACCCAAGGAATTCAATTGACTCAAGCCAAAATTCTTACTTTGATAACTTGGCATATAGTCAATGATCTCGCGAAGTCTGGAGCACAATCCTCATATGTTGCCCAAGTTTTTATCTACTCCGTGAGTAAACCAAGATGTCATCAATAAACACAATCACAAAGGATTCCAAATAAATCCTGAACCTACAATTCATCAGATCTATAAATATTGTGGGGGAATTAGTCAACCCAAGAGATATCACTAGGAACTCATAGTGTCCATAACGTATCCTAAATGTTGTCTTAGGGATGTCTCCACCCTAATCTTAAACTGGTCATATCTAAACCTAAGATCAATCTTAGAAAATATGAATGAACCTTGAATCTGGTCAAAAAAATCAATCCTCGGCGTAGGTGATAAGCGGTGAAATTACTATTTTACGTGATCACCTTTGTTATATATTCATATCTTTTAGTCATGTTTTAAGGCTACTTATGGTGTGAATAGATTATGTTTCAAGAAATCTTAATATAGAAGTGATTAGAGGTAGAACAATGCAAAAGCGAGCCAAAATGATCTTAAAATGAAGAAAAGGAGTTGAAGAGGGAAAATGCCAGAAAATCATTATAGATACCGATAAATCGACCAAAAGATAAATTTATCGATCATTCAACAAAGTCAACAATACATATAAATTGGCTAAATGATTGATTTATTGGTCAGTCAACAAAAATAAAAGTATCAATAAATCATCCAAATGATTGATTTATCAGTATCGATAAATCGTCCAAATGACTGATTTATCAGTCAGTCAAAAAAGGTCAAACGACTGATAAATCGGTTAGTACCTATAAATCGGTCAAATGTTGCTCCTTCAGGAAAAACTGGAATTTTACACCCTTTTTTATTCCAACCCATATAAACTCCAAAAATTCCTAATTCTAGATATATTTGGTAGCATATGGCTAAAAACACAAAAAAAGAGTTGCAACCATCCATCTATACCTTGAGTTGAAGATTTAGTGATTTGTAGTATTAAATCCTTTACCCATCTCTTCTTCCCTAGTTTTAATTTTTATTTTCAGTGTGTAGACTTTAATTCTCTTTTAAATCTTATAGTCATAACCGATGCAATATTTGTATTATTGGATTTCAATATCATATTGTACTTTGGTGTTAATCTAATATTTATTGATTATTAATTGCATTTTATGGATTGAAATTTATCTTGTTCTTGAATGGATTTCTAAAGGGAATAGATAACCTTGGACTTGCTCAAATACTTTCATTAAGATTGAGAGAGTCAATTAAAGTTGGAAAGACAAGTTTAGCGCAATATACGTCAGTCAACAAAAGATAAACAAATAATAAATCAGTCAATTATGCTGATAAATCGGCACTTTTGAATGATAAATTGGTCAACTCTGGCTCCTCTAAGAAAGAGTGGACTTTTACACCCTTTTCATTTCCAACCCATATAAACTCAAAAAAAAACCTCATTCCTGATATTTTTGGCAACCTTTGGCTAAAAACACAAAAAAAAAGAGCTTGCAACCATCCATCTACTCCTTGGGTTGAAGATTTGGTGATTTGTAGTGTTAAATACTTTACCCAACTCTTATTCCATAGTTTTAATTGTTATTTTCAGTGTGTAGACCTTAATTCTCATTTAAATCTTATAGTCGTAACTAATACATTTTCTGGATTTGGATTTTGTTATCATCTTATGTTTTGGTATTAATCTAATATTTGTGATTATTAATTGAGTTTTGTGGACCTAAATTTAACTTGTTCTTAAATTAATTTCTAAAGGGAGTAAATAACCTTTGGACTTTCCCATATACTTTGATTAAGCTTAATAGAGTAAATTAGATTTGGGAAGATAAATTTATCACGATTGAGAGTTTTGAATTCTATCTTATGGGTTTTGACTACAAATAGTAAAATCCTAGTGTAGCCTTAAATTGGGTTGGTTTTCATATTTCTTAGGTTGATTCAAAAGAACGATGTTAAGAAAGGTTCACCAGTATTCGAGAGAAACTAGTGGCTATTTTAGAATCCAAGGCTAAATCCCGAAAGTCATGTTTTATTGATATATATTTAATTAACTACTATGGATCGCTGATGATTTAATCCCCTAGTTTGGTTTCTTATTATCTTTGAGTTGTGACTCCATTGATCAACCCTTGTTAATTTTTATATTTGACACCTTTTATCTTATTTAAATCCCCCAAAAACTTGTACTATCTATTCAAATTATAATACTTGCACTTTAGCTTCCACTCTTACTTGATTGCCGAACATATAATTGTTCCTCGTGGATTTGAACCCCGACTCTTTGTTGGGTAATTATACTTTTACAATATCCATGTACACTTTTAGATTGGTTTTGGAGTGTAATTGAGCATTATCAGAAATGGTATCGTTCTCGGGGTACAATTTTGCGTATTGAGTTAGTTTAAAAATTACAGCATAGTTGTTTTTATTTGAACTTTTAAATATTTATTTATCATTTTTGCTTATTTCTTTGTGTTAGATATATTTTTTATTTTGTTACTATGGTATTTTTACCCAAAAGTGGGGTTCGTGATTGCAAACTTCATTGTCCAAACCACTAAAGTGTAGAATCATGGCATTACCTATGTCGCAAGCAGCAATGGTTAAGGGAGTGCTTGATTCGGGCAATAATTAAAACCAATATTGGCCAATGGCACGATCTCAAGATTTGAGTCATTTATGCATGTTCGTGAATGTGCATCATGAAGTATGGAAAGCCTCTTGTCTAAGCGTGGAAATATGTCAAGGGAGTGCAACTTGAATTTGATACTTTCACTTTGGAGGATGACTTGATGTTGTATATTGAGACATATGACATGTTCCACCAAAGGATGGAGAGTATTGATGTTGGGTTGTTATATATGGAGGACGGAGTCTCGATTGACTTGGAGGATATAATGGAACTTTGCAAGTCATCTAAACTGAATATCATTCAAGATACCAAAATTGATGAGATGATACTAGAGTTGTGCAAAAGAGCCGAACAAATTTGGGTTGAAGATTCTATTTCATCCAGGGGTAAGTTTGCTAAGAATGAAGCATCTTTGGAGTTAACTCGTCTTCAGCCACATCCCACTCATTCTTCAATATTGAGTTTGGTAGTTGTTAGTGAGAATGAAAAATTCGAGTTATTGGAGAAATTGAGTGAAGTAGAACAAGATATGTTCATTTTGAAGTATGCTATTCCAAAGAGACAAAACGATAACCCTCATTTAAAAGCCAAGAAGTGTAAAATGTGATACTTAAGTGCCGGCCTCTTCTCCTGTCCACCATCTTCCCATGGGGATAACCTAAAAGTGAATTAAAATTGGGACAAAAATTCAAGTCTTCAAAATGGCGAGATAAACGGTAAATTGATGGTTGGTAAGTTTTAATTTTTAGTCTTTGCATTTTTAGTTTAAATTTTATGTTTTATAATTTTTTAGCATGAAGGAGGATAATGTTTTTGACTAATCCAAAAAGATGTAGATATTTGTAAGTGAATTAAGTTTGTAGTTGAAAATTCAAGCCAAAAAGGCATTTAAGAAGCTAAATTAGCGACCTACAAACCAATCCAGAGAACTGATGAAATTAACAATGAGCTGGAAGAAGATTTATTATAGATGTCAATTTAGCAAGACAATGTACCTATTTATCAGTTTGAAAAGTATCATTTATCAGTATAGATTCTTATTTATATATAAGTACCAATTTGTCATAACTCTGACCAATTTATCGGTCACCTATGGATCGATTTCTCAGTCAGGATGATCTATTTATTGGTACCCCTATTTATCGATAATTGTGACTGATTTATCAGCCATTATAGACTTCAAAATGCATCATTTAGCAGTTATTCAAGACGGTTACCATTCCATTTTCTCTTTTAGAAAATCTAGCTTTAACTTTTCTTTATTCAAGTGTAGAGTTAATTGTTTAGGTCCTACTCTGGGTCTGTAGCTGACAGCAACAGTGATTTTCTAGCCTTTTCTCATAAGCGTCTTGGTCACAGATTATCAAATTCAATAAATTTTTTTGCAAGAAGTCCAGGTATGTGATGATAAACCTTGAAATTTGTGGTGATTACATGTCACAATCCCTTTTAGTTATAAATTTTCTTCATGACTTAGGGCCTTGAGAATCTTTACTTTGTGTGTGATTTTGTGAAAGATTTGTACTAAGTGTTGGGTGATAATTGGTTTGGGAGTAGGTGTTAGGATTCCATGATCAATTTTGGGAATTCTTGAGTACCGAAATTGTATCAAATGGATTGGAAATAAAAGTTCCCACAAGGTGTTTGATAAAAGTTACAAGTGAAATTTTGAGTCAATCTCATGAGTTGTTTTGCTGTTATCACGTTCTTGATGTGTGTTCCCTGTTTAATTATCAAAAAGCCTACTTTTAGAATCATTGATTGTTCGTGTTTGAAAAAGAAATTCAAAGTGAATGGACTGCTCGACTGACCGATTTATCAGTCAAAAGTGTCAATTTATCGGTATTGATGATAAATTAGCACTTTTATCGATTTATCGACACCCGCAGCCTATTCCCTATAGGGTCAATTTTTCAATTTTTCAAAAATGCATCCCATTTGATATTTAAGTCATTTCTTGGATTTTTTAACACATAATACATTGTATTGCATGTCCTAACATAAATTTCATGCTTGGGTGAAGTTTTTCAGTTATAAAAGCCAATCATGGATCCTAAAGCCTATGCGGAAATCCAATTTGAACAAGTGTCGATTGCAACGGACTTTGATCAGCATAGATTCCTTTATGTTGCATGAAAGGGCTATTATTATGAAGATTTGGAAAGAAATAACTGCTCATGGAAAGAGGAATCAAGCTCGATAATGTCCATGAGTCTCGCCTAAGTTTTTACCAAAGGCTCGGAACCACGGGATGGATGTGTTACACTCCAGGATACTTGCAAGGCTATTGAGACTTGGGTGAGGGAGTTTTATGAAAACCTTGATGAGGTTAATCTCTTCTCTCCAGTTGCGAGGATTCAAGGAAAGATGGTCGATTTCAAGGCAGAAATAATTAACAGATTCTATGGGCTACCCGACTATGACCTAACTTTATGTAGAGCCAAAGATTGTGCCATGGTCGAATGGCTAGTGTCTAAGATTTGTATCAGGAAGGAAGTATTATGGAGAACCACAAAGAGGGCCATCACTACCAAAGAATTCACTGTGGAAACAAGAATTTGGGTATCAATAATATACAATCGAGTCTCTCTGTGTGGAAACTTATTTGATATACCAATTTGGAGAGCCTAAATGGTTTATTGCATTCTAGAACACTCCTATAAATGTCAGCTACATAGTCATCCAAGAGATCAAGGAGTACAACAAACATACTAGCCTCATGCTAATATTTCCTTCTCTCATTATTGAGCTATGCACATTAGCAGGAGTTGAGGTAGAACTAGGAGACACATGGGTGGATTTGGATAAACCGATTCAACCGCTAAAGAAGTGAGGAGAAGGTTTCATTAGCAAGGGAATAAAAAGGAAGAAGACATCAAAAGCATCCCCACAAGATACCTTCAACAGTCTTCCAGCCTCAGGCCTTTTTAAGGAGATCTCTGCTGAGATGAGGATGATCCGCGAGCTCGTGACCAAGCTTCCACAGGGACCAGGTGAGACTTCCCAAGGACCTTCTGTTTCTATGTCAAGGGATTATTCGATAAATATACAGATGAGTAGAAGATGAAAAAATCCTATTTAGTCACATTGGAAAAAGTTGCATAGATTTTTCTAAGGAGAATGGGAAGTTGAGTACCTCACATACCAAGATGGTGGAAAGAGAGACAAGTTCTTCACCCGAATATGGAAATGGGTAAAGGGGTTGTGGAAGGTTTTGAATCAATGAGAACCACTTCCTATAGTTACACCAGGTGATGATTATGCCCCCATTCAGTGGTCCGGTGAGGATGATAAGAAGGAGGATATTAAGAGCGAGGGGAGCCTGTGATGCAACTCAGGGAGCCTCTACCCCCTTTTATTCACTTCATGTTTTATATGATCTTGAGTTTAGGTAGTGAGGGAACTTTGATATCTTCTATTGGGGGTGGGATGTACTTGGTATGACTGGATATTGATATGGTGCCCTTGTCGGGCTTTACGTTATTTTTGTAGATCTTTATGTCATGACTTTATGGATTAGTGTTAATTTGCATTGTTTATTTTAGTTTGTTACTTTTATTTCATTTATTCAATAGTAGTTTTTAGTTTTCTTTATTATTAGTTCTATGCTAAGTGGCTTCACCCGATGATGAAGTGAATAAAGACATTCTTAAGAAAAAAAGTCGCAATAGTTGTTTTGTAGATCGAGGTGTAGTTGGATGATGTGCATTTATGTTGCATTGGTTTGGTTGGAACTAATAAATTTAGTGCATAATGTAAATATCCTTCCAAAATATTTTATGGATTTTGGTAAAATCAAGTTTCATGGATAAGAAATGATTTTGAGACAACACTTCGACTCTTTGTGTGACTCTTGATTTACTAGTTAGTGATATTTATTTTATGTCTCTTTTTGTTCTCATTTAGAAGGAAAATTAAGATTTAACCATCTGAATAATTTGCATGCCATGTATGGCGAGTTCTTTTATAAATCATTTGTTACTTATGTTAGCTAGAACATGCCCTATTAGTTTTTTGTTGCTTGTTCAAAGTGTGAAGTTGAGAAAAATGACCTTAGGCCATGGTTTGAGTGAAAACCTCCATAAAAGGTCTTAGTCCATTTACTCAAGAGTGAGTGATCTAGTTGAATTCCGGTTGAGCCTTTTAACCTTTTCTTTGATCAACCATATTACAAGTTAAAACCCTTTTTGAACATCTACCCTTCTTTTGAAACTACTTCTCTGAAGATGCATACAACTTAGGCCAAAATCCTAAGTTTGGGGTGGGGTCGTTGGTTGGTTAAAGGAAATTGGCCCTTTGTGGAAGTGAAAAAGAATGGATGAGTACATCATTTCTTAGTAAAAGTTGTTAGTTTATTGTTCATATCTTTTTAAAAATCAAACAAAAAGAGAATATTAAAAATAATAAAAAAATACTTTATTTTTTATGCTTGTGTTTAGTTTTGTAATGAAAATAAAAAGAAAGGATAATATAAATAAGGCTTGTGCCTAAATGAGTTGGACTACGTTTGATATTTAAAAAGGAGTGAGGTTATGTACTTTGAATGCATTTCGAAAAGGTATAGTCACTTAACCCAAAATGAGTTGCCTACTTATACCCTTCCTTACATTAAAAGCTTGATGAATACCTTTGGGATTCTCAACTAAGTGCTTTTTGATTGGTAGTGATCTAAAATAAGGGGCAAGCTTATGGTATAACATTTGTTGGCATTCGAGTTTCTTTGTTGAGTGAGAGTGTTTACGTATTCTTCCCTTGTGTTCTTGTATATATGTGGAGTGTTTTGGGACTTTTGTTCTTGTGAGGGCATGTAAATTGTAAGAGATTAGTGATATTGACAAATCCCAAAAATGAGATAAAAGACCATGCTTTGAGTATTAGTAGCCTTGAGTCACATCTTGAGTATTTGTTGTTGTTACTTGATTATTTTGATTCTTTCCATTGCATGCTTGAAAATTGGTTTTTGAAATGGAGGGGGTTGTTACAAAAGGAGTGCAGGTTGTGTATTACTTATTAGTACCAACCGAAGCCATGATCTTTGTTTGATTTGAGGAGAATGTAGAGTTGGACTGTTAAGAGCTAATAGAGCCTGAATTGCTAACACCCTCATATTATGTTTGATTTTCTTTTCTTGAGGACTAGAAAAGATTTAAGTTGAGGATGTTGATGAGCGGTAAAATTACAATTTTACATAATCACTTTTCCTACATATCATGTTTTTTATTCATGATTTAAGGCTACTTATGATGTCAATTGATTATGTTTCAGGAAATATTAATTTAAAAGTGATTGGAGATGGAATGATGCAAAAGCAAGACAAAATGATCTTAAGATGAACAAAATAAGATGAAGAGGGAAAATGCTAGAAAATCATTACAGATACCGATAAATCATCTAAAAATGATTTATCGGTCAGTCAACAAAGACGGTAGTAGTGATAAATCGGCTAAATGACTAATTTATCAGTCAGTCAACAAAGTCAGAGTACTAATAAATAGGCCAAATGATCAATTTATCGGTCATTCAAAAAAATTCATACGATTGATAAATAGGTCAATTGTGCCGATAAATTGGTCAGTACGAATAAATTGGCACTTTTGACCGATAAAATCAGCCAACTGTGGCTCCTCCGAGAAAAGTGGAAGTTTACACCCTTTTTCGTTTCCAACCCATATAAACTCCAATAATCCCTCATTCCTGATATCTTTAGCAGCCTTTGGCTAAAAACATAACAATGAGAGAGCTTGCAACTATCCATCTACACCTTGGGTTGAAGATTTGGTAATTTGTAGTGTTTAATCTTTTGCCCATCTCTTCTTCCCTAGATTTAATTGTTGTTTTCAGTATGTAGACTTAAATTCTCGTTTAAATATTGTAGTCATAACTGATAACAATATTGTATTTAGATTCGTTTTAATATCACCTTATTCTTTGTTATTAATCTAATATTTGTGATTATTAATTATGTGGACCTAAATTTATCTTGTAATTGAATTGATTTCTAAAGGGGTAGCTAACCCTTGGAATTTCCCATATACTTTGATTAAGCTTGAGAGAGTAAATTAGAATTGGGAAGATAAATTTAGCATGATTTAGAGCTTCGAATTCTATATTATTGGTTTTGACTAAAAATGGTAAAACTTTAGTATAGCCTTAAATTGGGTTGGTTGTCATGTTCCTTAAAGTTTATTCGAAAAAGAACAATGTTAAGAAAGATTCTCTAGTATTCAAGAGAAACTAGTGGATTTTTTTAAAGATTCTCTAGTATTCAAGAGAAACTAGTGGATTTTTTAGAATCCAAGGCTAAATCCCGAAATTTATGATTTGTTAAATAGATATTTAATTAACTACCATGGATTATTGACGATTTAATTTCCTAGTATGGCTTCTTGTTATCTTTGTGTTCTGACACGATTAATCAACCCGTGTTCGTATTTTATATTTGACACCTTTTATCTTATTTAAATCCCCACAAACCTTGTACTATCCATTCAAATTATAGTAGTTGCACTTTAGCTTCTGCTCTTACTCAATTGCCTCACATATAATTGTTCCTCGTGGATTCAACCTCGACTCTTTGTTGGGTAATTATGCTTTGACAACGTCCACATACACTTTTAGTTTAGTTTCAGAGTGTAATTAAATGTTATCAATAGGATACTTGTTGTTCACTATAACCCCATTCAGGTGTCTATAATCAATACAAATGTGCATAGAGTCATCTTTCTTCTTAGCTGCCCCGACCCGATTTCGCGGATCATGATAGCACCTACTATACCACCAGTAAGAGAACCAAACCCCGTAATCCGAAGCTGAAATGGAGGACTACTCTATTAAATGCGGGAGAATATCAAAAGTCATGAGGAAATAATAATTTTGCGAAATTATTTAAGAATGAAAGAACCACCCAAAATTCGGCATCTGTGTCAAACAAACCACTAAGTACAGAATAAAAAAAATAAAGTAAATGTAATATGAAGATGTCTCCGAAATATAATGGAGATCAATAAAATATAAGTCTGAAGAGAAGAAGGAACAAGATGGACACCAAGCTCACCCTGAATCTCCGATGTAAGTAAGATACTAACAAACAGCTATCTGTATATCACAAGCAGAAACTTGTACTCGAATCTACATATGTGCAAGTGTAGTATGAGTACAAGTTGTCGAAGCAACCCGTACCTAGTAGGCTTCAAGGGCCCACTGAGCACATAACAATAATAAAAGCAGTAATAACAGAGTACAAGAAAAAGGGTCACAGAAGCAAATAGCACAATACAGGAAAACTAGTAACTCAAGTACGAAACAAGTGTCACATAGACTGATAGCGCTAGCTAATCACATATCAGGATCGTAGGAAATGGAAGAGAATGTACCCAACATCATTGCAACAACGTATGTGAAATATAACACAATAAATGGGAATCAAAGATGATAGGAGTAGAACATGGTCGGTATACCAATAACCTCAAGTGAAAGGATAATTGAACGAATAAAAGTATAAAACGCTAACCCCACATAACATAAACAACTAGTAACTAATAAGGACCACTATGTAGTGATACGAATAATAAAGTAAAGAAAGTAAACGTTGACAAGCCCCCCATAAGGAAGCGCAGCATACACGATAAACATACTCACCCATATATCCCCTATCCGGTCTATGAGCACACTGAAGAAAACAAGTCCAGAAATTAACATACACATGATCGTCATCAGAAACTCACATCCCACTTTAAGAATCACAAGTGGCACATAGTTCCCTACAATAGTATTATACCGCCGGCATCTAGTGCCTCATATTAGTGTTATCCCACCGACACATAGTACCTCATATCAGTGTTATCCCGCCAGCACATAGTGCCTCATATCAGTCATATCATATCACTAATATCTGCTAGCCGTACTCAGCAAGTCAAGGCATTCAACGCCGATGTATATGGTAGTATCACCTATGGTCCTCAATAATCAATATCATCATGTTTTCCACAACCTCTAGTACCACGTGTGTCAAAAGGTTGTACTCACTATTGTACGATGACGGTCTCAAGTACCAGTGTTGTACTCACTGCCGAACGGAGTCAGTCTCAAGTCCCAGTATTTATCAGTAAAAATATATATATATTTCTCGATACCAGGAGGTGAAGCCTATACTAAAACAAGTAAAAATAATGTTACCAGGTGCTCAATATAGTGTCGAGACTAAACCAGCAAAAAAAAGTTACTTATATTATTATTAAAGTGTTCTCATTTATTTCTTTATACTTCTATGAACTTTATCATCAAATCATCTGCAAGCCATCATGGCTCATAAATCAGAAGGTGATACTACCCAGCCCCAATGCACTTTCATCGAAACCTTAGGCTTTGCCTCTCGTGTCATGAATGCACAGCATATCAACAATACATATATATCAACATATAATCATGAATTATCCTCTCCTATGCCTTGAACATGTATATCTAATTAAATGCTAAGTCTCGGGCCCCATATCACTCGGGTGCCATGATATCAATATCACAAAGGAACGGATGAAAGAACGGTACAGAGGTACTATACAACCTAGCTACCCAACCCACGGATGCTATTTTGCATAGTTAATAAAGCTATAAGCCATAGATAGCCCCATGGAGTCTATCTATAGTCCAACGACAAAGCGCTACAAATCCAAAATTTGTACTATGATTGATATAAAATGTGCTCTAAACAATTTGAAACTTGCGCGAATGAATTCTATATATTAATACAAGTTTAACGGTGTAATTTATGCTAAGTTCTGGACTGGGCCAAAAATTGGACCTAAAATGGGCTTGCGAGGCCCACTTTCCGAAACAGCAAATAATTTTCACTATAGGATCCCCAACGCTACCAGGAACTCATGCTCCAAATTTTAGCACAATACGAACGCAAAAAGGGCTTCAAATCAGCCTACATATTTGACCATAAAGGGGTCAAAGATTCAATCTTTACGAATTTAACGTTGGAATTATGATGAATTAATGAACTTAGAAGCAATATATATTCAATTAGCGAAGAATTATAATTAGAGTTTGGGTTGATTTCATCAACCTCAACCTCTAGGTCATTAATAGTGGAAAACTAAGAAAATTAATGAAGAAGAAGAGAAGAAAACTTACCCAAATTCTTGTAGAAATTGATGGAAAACGTTGAGAAGATTTTCCTTGGACTTGGGATGGTGTTTGGGAATGTATTTTCACCCAAGAACTGAGAGAATCGAGTTTTTGGTTGAAATAAAATGTAAACGGGTTGCTGCAGGAATTTAAGTTGTCAAGCGCAATGCATTGCAATCGCGTGCTCTTACCGCGATTGCGCTGTAGGGGAAAAGTACTCTTCGCGATCACGTGGGGTGGTTGCAATCGTGTTAGGTTGCTGGGAAAACTATCGCGATTACGTGGAAGGTATCACATTGCACTTCAAATAAGGATCGAGAATCACGATCGCGCTAGGCCTCCGCTATCACGATAAAGGTTTCTCCTGCAACTGGTATAGGTTTTTGCTGCAATTTTCTAGATTTTCCCTTTGGGGGTTGCGGGATCAAACGAAGTCTAATTTTGACAATCCAAATATGCACATAGCATGAAAACGACATTTCGGACTCAAAGGAATCGACAAAACTGAAATTTGAGGTTGTTTACACAAAATGACCCCTCAAACCAAAAGTAGCCAAAAGTGAATTTCTCCACCAACACCTCGAAAATGCAACGACAAGTCCAAAAATTATACCAGCACCTCACCTAGCCTAATATCAACATTTCAGAGCTGCTGGAAGCATCAGAATTCCAATCCGACTCTCTAAACATCGAATTACCACTCAAGCTCCTCTTTAGTCTTTAAACTTAATTAAAATCCATAATTTCGTATAACTTCCAAATGACAACTCCAAAACACAAACTTAAGGTAAATCTTGACTTTGTTTGGTATTCCGGAACTAACAGAACTTTCAAAAATTAATTCCAAGATTGTTTTGGAAAAAAAAGTTGACTTTGGTCAATGAGTACTTAGTTTTAGGCTCTAAAATAAGGAATTTGAGATATTTCTAAACTGATTCGCCAGGGATCCAAACTGTCGGTCCCAGTAAGTCATAAATAACTTAGGGAAACTACAACAATACTCTAGAATGCAAAACATCATGTATTTATCATAAATGACTATGAGAGTCATTACAACATCCACTACTAAGAGGACTTTCGTCCCCGAAAGTCAAGTAAAAGCATGAAAAAACTGCGAAAAGAATGTACCTGACGCCTCAAACAGTTGTGGATACTGCTTCTGCATCTAACTCTCAATCTCCCACATAGCTTCCTTGACTGAACGGTGACTCCACTATACCTTAACCACTGGAATCACCATGGATCTCAATTTTCTCACTTCCTTAGATAAAATCTTCACTAGCTCCTCAATAAAAAATAGATTCTCATCTAACTGTACTGAATCCTCGTGGATAACATGTGAATCATCGGGCATATACCGCCGCAACATAGAAATATGGAATACTGGATGCACAGCTGACAACATAGGAGGTAGTGCCAACCTATAGGCAACATCCCCAACCCTCTCTAAAATCTCATATGGCCGAAGATACCTAGGACTAAGTTTTCCATGCCGACCATACCTTATCACACCACGCATAGGCGATATTCGCAAGAACACCTTATTAACAACTCCAAACTCCAAGGCACAAAGCCTACGGTCAGCATAGCTCTGTTGCCTACTTTGGGCTGCCCTCAGCCTATCCTGAATTAATCGAACCTGATCCAATGAATCACGCAGCAAGTCTTTAGACTAGACTCTGACCTCAAAACCATCAAACCAACCAATAGGTGATCTACACCGCCTACCATACAAAGCCTCAAATGGTTCCATGTCAATGCTGAAATAATAGTTATTATTATAAGAAAACTCTGCCAACTATAGGTATTAATCCCAAGCACCACCAAAATCTATCACACAAGATCTCAACATATCTCAAAAAACCGGAATAGTCCGCTTAGACTGACCATTAGTCTACAGATGAAAACTTATGCTCAGATAACTTCGGTACCCAAGTCTCGCTGAACTGCCCACCATAAATGTGAAGTGAATTGGGTGCCTTTGTTAGAAATGATAGATACAGGAACACCATGCAATCTAACAACCTCACGAATGTAGATTTGAGCCAGACGCTAAGCATTATAAGAGGAATAAGTAGGAATAAAGTGTGCTGACTTAGTTAGCCTATCTACAATGACCCAAACTGTATCAAAGCCTCTGCTAGTACGTGGCAACCCAGAAACAAAGTCCATAGTCACCCGCTCCTACTTCCAAGCAAGAATAGGAAGTCTTTGCATCAAACCACCAGGTTTCCGATGCTCATACTTAACTTGTTTAAAGTTTAAACACTTAAAAGCATACTCAGCAATGTCCCTCTTCATTTCCTTCCACCAATACAACTGACGTAGGTCATGATATATCTTGGCTGCACCAAGAAAAATATAATGCAAGCCCCTCACAAAATCAACTGCCTCAAGTCACTAACCTGAGGCACACATATGAGACTATCATACCGAAGCATACCATCTGAATCAATGTAGGCTCTGTTGACCTCTCTGGCTAACACCTCTCCATGGAGGGCAACCAACCGCTTATTCTTAAAGTGACGCTCTCGAATCTAATCTATCAAGGAAGACCTGGCCTCAACACAAGCCAATACAAGCCTGGGGTTTGAAAGATCAAGCGTAACCAACCGGTTAGCCAAAGACAGGACTTATACCGCCAATGCCCTCTCAGAGATTGACAAGGCTTCTAGGCGACCCATACTGACCGCCTTCCAACTCAGAGCATTTGCCACTACGTTCGCCTTGCCTGGATAATATAGAATGGAAATATCGTAGTCCTTCAGTATTTTGATCCACCTCTGCTACCTTGAATTCAACTTCCTTTGACTCATAATATACTAAAGACTGCGATGGTCAGTAAAGATCTCACACTGCACCCTATACAGATAATGCCACCAAATCTTAAGTGAAAATACTACCGTTGCCAACTCTAAGTAGTGCAGTGCACATACAAAACATGCTCACCCGTAGGCATCCCATACTACCAGGGGTACACTAAAGAAAACAAGTGCAAGAAAATAATAAACACATGGTTGTTAAAGAATCTCAAATCCCACGGTAAGAACCAGAATCTGGCATCACATGCCAAAAATCATAACTAAGGTGATCCTTCGCCAATAGTAATCTGAAATCATCAATCTGGTAGTATCACCTATGGTCCA
>JBDJHY010400714.1:0-16040 GCA_039654485.1 Withania somnifera | reverse complement strand
ATACCTATTACCAACCCTAGTGGCATTAATAGTCTCATAATTCTTACTTTCTATTATTGACATGTTTTACTTTTTCATACTTTGCTTTTGCCTCATTTTAGTCCATTAGGCCTATGATTCCTATGGATACCCATGTTTTGACACTCATATTGCACTTTTGCACTATTTTATGGTGCAGATAACGTTACGGGTCATCAGAGATGGCATGATCGTGCTGAGTAGATTGCTGTCCTATGGAGACTATGGTGAGTTTTGACATTCGAGTTGATCTATCTTCCAGTTGTTGTAGCCTTCTTTTTTTTTTTTTATTCATGGAAGGCCTTGTGTAGTACTACTGTTATAGAAGCTTGTATATGTATATTTCTCTTACGGATACTTTGACTTGTAGCTCTGTATGTCATTGAAACTAGGGCTTGTATATATCACTCTTTGTTGTTTTCTCATTTCAGTTATTTTACTTCCTATTGGTATATATGAGTGGGTATGTCCCATTGCGTGTAGCTCCAGGCTCTAGGTATAGGCTTGTCTATGGGCAGGTTTTGGATGCCATTTTGACCGGGATTTGGGTCATGACAATTAGAATCATTAGAATGGTCTTTTGAACCTCCTCCTCCTCCATTGAGGAGGCCCAAAAGCTAGAACTGAAGACCTTGTCCCTATATTTGAAATATGCATTTTTGGGGGATTAGGAGACATTACCTATTATCCTATCTGAAGCGTTTTCCAAAGTTCAGGTGAGTGCAGCGTTGGTAGTTCTAAAAAAATGGAAGACAGAAATAGGGTGGAAGATTTCAAACATCCATGGCAGTAATCAAGCTTTCTGCAGGCATAACATACTAATGGAAAAGGGATACAAGCATTCGTCTCATCACCAAATATGATTGAAACCACATATGAAGGAGGTGGTCCAAAAAGAAGTAATAAAATGGCTTGATGTTATTATTGTGTAACCGACTATAGACAACAAATGGGTAAGTCATGTGCAGTGCATCCCTAAAAAAGGATGCATGATGGCAGTGGCTAATCATGATAATGAATTGATAACTATATGTACTTTCACTGGGTGGAGAACTTTTATAGACTATTGAAAGTTGAATGAATTCACAAGGAAGGACCATTACCTAATTCCTTTTATTGATCAGATGCTAGACAAGATTGTTGGATAGAAGTATTTTTGATTTCTTGATGTATATTTAGGGTACAATCAAATAGCCATAAACCCAGAATATCAAGAAAAACTACTTTGATGTGCCCCTATGACACTTATTCTTTTCAACGGATGCCTTTTTACCTCTATAATGCTCTTGCGACCTTCCAACAGTGCATAATGGCAATCTTCTATGATATAGTGGAGAACTTTGTGGAAGTGTTTTTGGATGACTTTTCAATCTTTAGGGATTTATTTGAGGACTTCTTGAGGAATTTGGACCATGGATTAGCCTAGTGTAAGGAGACCAACTTGGTTTTAAACTTCGAAAAGTACCATTTTTGGTCAAGTAAGGTATTTTTCCTAGGTCACAAAGTGCCATGTCAAGGGTTGGAGGTTGACAAAGATAAGGTAGAGGTTATTGAGAAACATCCTCCCCATAACTCTGTGGGAGGGGGGTGATAAGAAGTTTTCTTGGTCCTGTAAGCTTCTATCAAAGATTCATGAAAGATTTCTCACACATTTCCAAGACGTTGTGCAAATTTCTAGAGAAAAAGATAAATTCAAGTTTGGGGATGAGTGTGTAGCTGCATTCGAGGAGTTGAAAAAGAAGCTGATTGAAGCTCCTATCACGAGAATGTGAGCCTCCTTTTGAGTTAATATATGATGTTAGTGATGTAGTTGTAGGTGTTGTGTTTGGTAAAAGAAAGAATAAAATGTTCCACTTTATTTACTATGTCAGCAAGGCTTTGGACAGTGCTCAATTCAATTATACTATGACGGAGAAGGATATGTTCGCAGTGATATACATTTTTGAAAATTTTAGAGAGTATTTGGTGGGAACAAAAATCTATAGTTCAACACAGAAAATGCAGTTATTAGGTATTTATTTGACAAGAAGGATGCAAAGTGCATTTTGATATTACAATAGTTTTACCTTGTGATTAAAGATCCGAAATATATGGAGAATCGGGTGTTTGACCATATCTCAAAACTTTAAGATTGGTTCGATATTGATGACGGGGTATTAAATATAAGGGTGGAATTCCCTGATGAGCAACTTTTGAGGTTAGATGTTTCTCAGGTACCATGCTATGCTAATATTGTGAACTTGCTTGTTAGTGGGATGTACCCCCTGAGATAATGTATCAACAAAGGAAAAAGTTGCACCGTGATTACTGGTACTATGTTTTGGATGATCCATACTTGTTCAAAGAGGTGTAATCCAGAAGTTGAAGTGCAGGAATTACGTAAGAGTTGTTATGTCTCTCCTTATGGGGGCTATCATGGTGGTGAGTGTATTGCTCACAAGGTATTGCTGGCTGGATTGTTTTTTCCCACCTTGTTTAAAGATGTGTTAGCCTTAACTAGGAGGTGTGGTAGGTTCCAACAATTGGCATGAGATGTCTTTGAATAATATTTTGGAGGTTAAATTATTCGACGTGTGGTGGATTGACTTTATGGGTTCCTTTCCACCATCTTAAGGGAACAAGTACATCTTAGTGGCTATGTACATATTTCCAACTATGTAGAAGCTATATCTCTTCCCACTAATGATTTAAAAGTTGTGATGAAATTTTTGAAAAACATCTTTACAAGGTTCGGACCCCAGATCCATCATAAGTTATGGGGGATTTCACTTTGTAAACATGTGATTTTGAAATATCTGGTCTACATATTGAGTGAGGCAAAAAGTGACTGTGGCCTACCATCTGCAAAGGAATGTCAAAGTGGAGGTATCAAATTGGAAGGTAAAGCAAATATTGCAGAAGGCTGTGAATACCCAAAGGCCAGATTGGTCTGAAAAAACTAGATGAAGCTTTACAGGCCTACAAAACCGCGTACAAGACCCCAATCAGTACTTCTCCTTATAGGATGGAATATGTCAAGGATTTCTATTTCCCATGGAGCTTGAACATCAAGCTTATTTGGTGATGAAGAAGTTGAATGTTGATCTGAAATTGTTTGTAGAAAAGAAAATACTCCAATTGCATGATCTTGAGGAGTTTCGTCTTAGTGCATATGAGAGTGGTTTCCTTATAAGGATAAGATGAAGTCTAGGCATGATAAAAATATTCGTCCACGTAATTTTAAGCTCGGGAAATAATTATTATTGTTTAATTCAAAGATTAAGTTATTCTTGGGAAAGTTTAGGTCCAAATTACGAAGCCTCTTTAAAGTTGTAAGTGTTGCTCCCCAAGGAATGGTGGAACTATGGGCTACAGAAAGATGCATGACATTTCCGATAAATGGGCAATGTGTGAAGCATTACTATGGTAAGTATATGGATAGGGGCGAGGTTTCTCTAACCTTGTCCGATGATTAAGGTGACTTGTGTCATGCCTTTACGTTAAATCAAGTGTTATATGGGAGGAAACACACGAGTATTGTAATTTTAATCATATTGAAGAGAACAATACAAAAATCTATGTCATTCCCCGACTATAAATTAGGTGCTGGGTGGGAGGCAACCCACTATTTTATTTGATAATTTTTTTATTTTTTGATGTTATTTTAGGTGCTCAGGTTGAGGGAAAGTATGTACCTATCATCCTTGGAGCTTAAATGTGAAAAAATTATCTAAGTCATGGGAACCTCATACCTAGAGAGAGAACGCTGGAAACTTACAATAAGTTAGCATTGCGTCATGCAGTGTAGCGTGCAAACTTACTGGATTGGGTACATAGTGTGCAGTGCCCTGCATGGGTAATTGTATGTAACTGTCCATCCCATCGTGCACTAGAGGATAATTTTTGGAATATTTTTTAATATGACTCATCGAGTCAACCCAACCCATGAGGATTATTTAAATACCCCAATTCATAAATTAAGGGTTATTTCTCACCCCTAACGCACCGTTCAACATTCCTAATTCTATTTTACTCTCAAAAATATTATTCTGTTTTCTCCTCCAAAGGAAAATTTTCTTTTTCATTCTTCAAGCACTCAAGTACAAAGATATATATGATGTTTTTATGGCAAGAACATGAATATTTTTAGTTGAATGCATAACATATTTGTTATAATGGATGATTTGAATTAGAAAGTGAGAATTTTTAGGTTAGCACTTAGAAAATCTTATTCTTGGTTTCTTTGACAAGAGATTAATGTGTGAAGATGATTTTCTATGAATACATGTTTTTCTTGAAAACTTGAGAATTTGAAAAGTGAGATTTCAGTTTGTAACTAAAAAAGAATTTTGTATGAAAAGGGGTACCAAAAAGATTATTTATTCTTAATTTAGAATTCTATTTTTATTCAATGATGCACACTAAATGGGGAAATGTGATGAACCCAATGTGCGGAGACTAGGAGGCATATGATAACAAAATAAGTGTGGGGCTGATTTGGACACCCCTAACTTGGAAGGATAGAATTTTGTTTATGTGGTTAATAGTGTTTGTGCTAAAACGTGTTGTGAAGGAACATGTTATACCATAGGACCAAAGGAAAAAAGACCTGTATCATCCTCCAAAAAACCTAACAAAAAGTCTCTTCAAGGGACTACTCAACAGGAAAACCCATCATGCCCCACTGCCACAAGGAAGAAATTTAGTTCCAAATGGGTCGAGAAAGAGGGTGTTGAGTGGTACAAGAAGAATAAGAACAATATATACATTGATAATGAGAGAATCTATAAGGCTTCCCTCAAGGTAAATTTTCCCCGTTTGATGAAAAATATTTGTAGTTTTGGATATGGATTTGTCATTGAGAACATGGTGGAATGCAATATTTATTTGACAATCGAGTTTTATGCAAATTAGTTCCTTCATGAAGAAGGGAATGAGGTGAAAATTAGAGGGCAAGTTATGCAGTTTGATGCAAAGATTTTGAACAACTTCATATGCACCCCTAAATTTAATCATCGAGTGTTTAGAAACTTATTTTGTAGACCTTCTACGAGCAGATACGACACACACAATATGGTAGTAAATTTACTTCAACGTGGTATCATCATGCCTCAATTAGGCGACACAACGCATTCCCTTTGGTTCATTTAAAAAAACAGTCGTATCATCCTCAATATTATTGGGGCACACTTATATCCGGTCTTATTTTTCCAAGGTCTCTAAAGACAATAAGGTTTTGGTATATGCTTTGATGTCAAATGTACTAGTGAATATGGTGTGGCAACGTAATTTGGTTCTCAATGTGGAAGGGATGGGCGAAGGGTGAATCCAACGTAATTTTTCCAAGGTCTCTAAAGACAATAAGGTTTTTCTGCCAACTCATAGAATTCAACAGGATTCTTCAGATATGGTGTTTTCCTTAGGGGTGAATCTGGAAAAGGTTAAAGGGGTATAATATTGACAAGGATAGATATTGACGTCACAAGAGTGGAATGCCATGATGGAGATTTTCTATGTTCACAAGTACGTACAGATAAAACTGGGGTAAAAATTGGCATGAGGCCAATGATGGATGAGGAGATATACCAGCTTGATATTGATTATCCCATGAACAAACACTACATGATCATGTATAGAAGAGGGTATCACTTTAGAGAGCTAGTGGAAGATGATTCCACATTAACAAGGATCGGTTAATGGAAGATTCTGATTACGATGGAGAGGATGGTGTTTTAGATGAGGGTACCTTATTTCGAATATCGGTGGAGGTGATGAAGAGTGAACCAGTGAAGTTTTATTACCTCACTTTTAATTTATTTTGTGTATTTGCACTAGGGACAACACATTGCTTTATATATGGTGTGGGGGATTTCTTTGGTTGGATGATATTGTACCTATTTTTTTTCTTGTTGGCTGAGTATGTTGAGTTAAGGGTAGGTGTGTTGCAGGGTGAATTTGTATAACTATGAGTTGAAAAAATTTAAAAATATAAAAAGATTTTATATGTGTTGGATTTAGTGTTTTCTTTATTCTTTTTATCTTTTGTAGGTGTCATAGGTAAAAGAACATCCACTCACCCCTTGGTTTTTATTTTCAATTCTTTTTTTGATTTTCTTTGAAACGAGCTTTCTTTTTTACTTTTTAGGAGTAATTTTAACATTTTCTTTTAGTCATGTTTAGGTAATTTTTTCAATAGTGAATGGATGACAACCGTCCTGAGGGAAAATTAGTCAATTAGGAGTAGTAGATTGTGTCCCTTTCACGAGTTGTATACTAGATGCCCTTGTTAGATTTCAGTTGATTATTTGGTGAATGTTGTCTTAAAATGAGAATCATGATGAAAATAGTGAATAACTACTTTTGAGACTTGTAGACGCATGTACTCGACTTTGTTGTGATTTGAGCTTAATTTTAATTCTTGCACTTGCTTGGTTAAGAACTAGATGTGAACCTTCTTTAACCGAACATATGCTATCTTTGAGTGCGATTCTTGTGTATTCCTAATCACAGATTTATGTCTAGAACTTTCCCGGTGTTGTGCAAAGCGAAATAAAGAATATGAAGTTTAAGAAACGATATAGGCCTTCTTTATAGCCTTTTTTATGCCTATTTCTTTTATCTACCCTTGATGTATAATCTTAGTTAGAGTTTTTAAGCTTTAACCTATTCTTTTATAGCCTCATGAGTATCCTATTCCCTTTATTTGATGGACTTTAAATTTGATAACTAAGTACTTTGATTAACAAATAAAAGTGATAAAGGAGGGAGGGGTTAAGGAAAAGAATTAGTGAAATGAGGATCCTCAAAGTAAAGTTTGGTGCTAACAGTATAAATGCTAAATGGGGGAAAGATGATGAAAATAAAAAACAAAGAATGAATTCAATTTTAAATAATTACTCGCCAAATTAATATATAGATTTTCTTAAAGAAGAGGGTAGGTGCTCCCCGCTGGTTGTTGGAACGACGCGAGCCGAGCCGGTTCTCGATTCAGAAAGATGAAGGGCCCAAAAGTCTAAATATTCAAAATTCCCCATCTCATTGGGGGCGAAAAACGAATCGACATCTCGATGTGATATAGCCCTTTATTTTCTTAAAGAAGAAGGTAGAACAAAGTGAAGTGAGGGTGATCAGAGCAAGGTGCTTGAAGAAGAAATAGAAATTGACAAATTAATGGGGCACCCTTGGGAGTTTAGTCACTTTTTACCCAAAATACACCCTATCCGTACCTTATCCTACATTACAACTTAATAAAGTCCTATTTGATCCTAAACTTGGGATTTCTTGAATTAGTGGAGTAGTACACTAAGGGAGAGCCTATAGTTCATCACGTGTGATTTGTGAATTCTTTGAGAGACTGAGCATAAACTGATTCTTGTTCC
This sequence comes from Withania somnifera, assembly GCA_039654485.1. Lineage (NCBI taxonomy): Eukaryota > Viridiplantae > Streptophyta > Magnoliopsida > Solanales > Solanaceae > Withania > Withania somnifera. The sequence continues at coordinate 8,664 of JBDJHY010400714.1, read as the reverse complement.
CACACTTTTATTTAATGAACTAGTGATGAGCGAACTAGGTAACTCTCTTGTTGTTTGGGCGTATGTTCAATAAGAGATAGGTGAACAATTTGGTGAATAAATTGAGTAGTGTTCTTGAGTTTTCTTAATCTAAAGAGTCAGTCCTGGGTTTATAGGGTTTCAAAGTAATGTTCTTTAATTGTAAATATTTATATCGGATTCATGCTTTAAGTAATATTATCAACTGTGATCATTGTATTCTTAACTTGGTTGTCCGGATGTGACTTGTGATGTTAGAGTCTTGTTGGAGTTGGATACATGACAAGTAGTTTGAGCACGAACAAAGCTTTAAGTTTGAGGTTGTGATCACATGTGAGAATATTACCTTATTTAAATCATTCACCCACCTTTTAGCATTGTTTGAGTATGAAAAATGGTTTTGTGAGATTAAATAGGAATAATTGAGTAAGAGGGTGCTAAGTAGTTTGGTTATTAATTGTGTACCTCATTTAGGCCAAAATAAAGGAAAAAATTATGAAAAAGAGTAAGATGGGGATTCAAAGTAATGAAGAGGCTGGATTGATCTTGAATTGAGGTGTGTCATGTATTGTTTATGTGTTGAACAACCTAATGTGTTTGACAGATTATGCATAAAAAATAGGACGACAATTCATAGGCAAATATGGAGCAAAACTCGCAAGCAAAGGTCAAAAGAAGCCATGGAGCTTACATGGATGATTATGCTCGTGGTAGCTAATTTGTAACATTGTGGTGGTTAAATGGATGAAGATTTGATATGGTTCAATGCATGGTTGCAAAGTTTTCATGTTCGGGATTGCAAAGGAAATTATGAGGAAGCTAGAAAGGAAGCTTTGATGCACCAAATATTTATGCAAAGTCAGCTAGTAGCAAAAATTGTGTAATAGGAAAACTGACAACCCAGTGTGGCGTGTTACATTTTAATTGAAGATCTCCACCTCACTGCACTATAAAACACTCACTTCACTGGATGGACACCTCTGTGTCATCCTGTTGTCTCCTTAACACACACAGACAAGTGTACGTGGTCGTATGAGTAATATAATGGCTCTTGCAAGACGAATGTCGAACTTGCAAGACGAATGTCGAATCCACAGGGACCTGGAATTATGAATTAGTTTTACTAATGATTCTTATAAGAACTCACTTTATAATGCAATTGAGTAAATCAAAATAAGAGTTGGTAGATTGTATAAATCTAAACTAACTAAGATGAAGAAGTAAGAATTGGATCAAAACAAGTAAGGTAGATCAATATGAGTAATGGTTCAAGGGCTATGGAATTACACACACACACTTATATGGACTTGACTTCACTAAGGACACTTGTTCTGTTGATTGTTGGTTTAGGGGTTGAAGTTATGACTAGGGATTGATAGTCCTTTACTCACCAATTACTTAAGAAATCATCTACTCTAATTGGCATGTGTTGTTTAACTCTCATAAAGGCATTAATGATTTCTTCCCTATTAACACAAAGTGAAGCCCTAAGTACATGATTATGTCTTAGTTACTAGTTATATTATTAATCTCGGATTAAGGTTAATAACACAAATAAACTCCTACTTCTCCCAACCACTTACAAGATTATTGGATTCAATAACCCTAGCAAGCCTGAGATTGATTCTAATAGAGGCCAATAATTAGAAATGCAATTATTATAGAGTAGAAGAACAATCAATTATCCGAAACAAATACCTTAAATCAATTCATATCCATACATGGCATGTTAACCATAAGCCCAGAACAAAGGTGTTTAGCCAATACAACTCATATTCAATTCATAAAACGTAATTACATAATACCGTACAAGAATTGAATGTAGAGATTCACCCTACAATGCTAGTGTAAGATTCTTGACTTGTGTTGTTTTTCCCAATACGATATCACACCTCCTTGATGAGAATGATGATAATGATGATGCTGTCTCAAAGCGTATCTTAAGGGTTACATAAGTCCTTGGGTAAAAAGACAAAATTACCCCTATTAATCTAATTAATAAGAGGCTTCCAACCGCCATCAACCAAAAGGGATCACGATAGTGTATCACGTCGTGATCCCTATCGTGATAGACTCTTCATCACGATGTGATCACTATCGTGATGAGGGTCTTTTCCTGCAAATTTGGGCTGCTCCTACTGGCTTACTTTCCTGCTTTCTCAATATCCTCTAAGTCCTCAATAATCCTGTAAATATGCTAATCACATTGGTTAGTAGTGCTCTGACACAATAACCACCAAAACATCTACCAAATCATGCAATTATTCTCAAAACAAAGACAATTTATAGGAAATAGATGGTTCCAAGGTAGGTACAACTGCCTAAGATCAGGCCTCACGCAACAAGGTAAGAATCAAATCACTAATCCTTGAAACTATTAGGCAGCCATGAACCCTCAGCATCTATGCTATTCCAATCAAAATCACCTGATAGGACTCTCTCCCTCAACTGAACTAGACGTGGGTCCTCGTATTGGTGTTGTCGAATCTGGTCAATCAAAGTTGATCTAGGCTCAATACAGGCAATAACTCGCTCTGGCACTAAAAGATCCAACCTAATCATCAAGCTGGCCAAGAATTGCACATCCCAAGCTAGCGAACTCTCAGAAATAGGTATTGCAGCTAGGCTACCCATACTCACCACCTTCTGGCTCAAGGCATCGACAACGATGTTAGCCTTGCCCAGAGGGTAGAGAATATTCAAGTTGTAGTCCTTTAGGAACTCACCCACCTCCGTTGCCTTAAGTTAAGCTTCTTCTGACTCAAAATGTACTGCAATCTACGGTGATCCATGAATAGATTACAGTGAACCCCATATAGGTAATGCCTCCAGATCTTAAGCACGAAAACTACCCCCGCCAACTCCAAATCAGGGGTGGGATAGTTGCGCACATGGTCCTTCAGATGCCTCGATGCATACGCTATGGCATGGCCCTGCTGCATCAAAACACAACCTATAATGACACCCAAAGCATCACAATACATAGTAAATAGTTGGCCCTCAACAAGTAGAACAAGAACTGGAGGGGTAGTCAACAACTCTTTCAGCCTCAGAAAGCTAGCCTCACACTCAGCTAACCACTAGTAGGGCACATCCTTTCGTGTCAGTCTAGTCAAGGAGGTTGCAATAGAAGAGAAACCTTGAACAAAACGGTGATAATATGCTACTAACCCCAGGAAACTATGAATCTCACTGAGAATGTAAGTCGAGGCCAATCAAAAACTGCTACAACCTTAGCCAGATCAACAATGATGTCGGCACTCGATACCATTTAGCCCAAAAATGAGACGAAATCTAGCCAAAACTCATAATTTGAGAACTTAGCGTAGAGTCTCTCAGTCCTCAAAGTCTGCAACACAATACTCAGGTAGCCCTCATGCTCGGCTCGACTCGACTCTGCGAGTAGACTAGTATATCATCGATAAAGAAAATCATGAATGAATCCAGATAAGTTCAAAACACTCGAGTCATCAGATCCATAAAGCTGCATAGGCATTAGTCAGTTCAAATGATGTCACCAAAAACTCGTAATGCTCAAACCTTATTCAAAAAGTTGTCTTTGGTACATCCTTAGCCTGAACCCTCGCCTGGTGGTAGCCAGACCTCAAATCAATCTTAGAGAAAAATGTGGCTCCCTGAAGTTGATCAAACAAATAATCAATGTAAGGCAGAGGAAACTTATTCTTAATAGTTACCCTGTTCAGCTGCTTATAATCAATATACATCCGTCGGGACCCATCCTTCTTCTTAACGAACAATACCAAGGCACTCCACAGTGATACACCAGGATGGATAAAGCCCCTGTCAAGCAAGTCCTACAACTGGATACTCAACTTACAAAGCTCAGTCAGCGCCATACGATATGGAGGATAGAAATGGGCCTGGTGCCCTACTCAACATCGATAGAAAAATCTATATCTCACTTAGGTGGAAGGCCAGGAAAGTTGGCAGGGAATAAATCAACAAACTCAGTAACAGCTGGCACAGTCTCAGGGGAAAGGGACTCAGCACTAACATCTCTAACATGGGACAAATAAGCATAACAACATCGAGCGACAAGTCTACGGGCTCGACAATAAGAAATGACCCAAAATAATAAATGGATAGTCAAACCACGCCACGCTATAGGGGGTACACTAGGCATAGATAAAGTCACGGTCTTGGCATAATGATCCAGAACCGCATGATAAAAGGATAACCAGGCCATGAACAGAATCATATAGAAATCTAACATAGCCAGCTCAATCAATCAAATCCCCAGCCTCTACCTTTGTCCACCGGCCTCCTCCTCAGGCTCCTCAAAAGGCTGGTGGCCCACCTCTGATTGGTGGCACTGCCTAAAATAGCTGAAGAGGTAGCACTGCAGCCTGAGAGGCCCTATGCTGGAGGCAATCTCAAGCATAGTGACCTTGGCCCCCACACTTATAGCAAACATCACCTGCCCTAAGCTGGCCATAGGACCCTCAATAAAGCCTCGCAAACTCAAAATTGGGCCCCTGATGGGCTGGCTGCTCACCCTGCTACTAGAGGCTAAATGTTTTCGGCTCGGCTGGTGTCATGACCTAATTTTGCGAATCATGATGGAACCTACTATACCACCAGTAGGAGAACCAAACCCCGTAGTCATAAGCCAAAGTAGAGGACTACTACATTAAATGCAGAAGTATACCAAAAGTCACGAGAAAATAATAATTTTGCAAAATTATTTAAGAATGAAGTAACCACCCAAAATTTGATATCAGTGTCAAATGAACCACTAAGTAAAGAAGGATAAACTAAAGTAAGTGTAGTATCAAGATGTCTCTGAAATACAATGGAGATCAACAAAACATAAGTCCAAAGAGAAGCAGGAACAAGATGGACGCCAAGCTAACCCTGAATCTCTGATGTGCATAAGATCCAAATGAACAGCTATCTGAATATCACAAATGGGAACCTGTACTCGGATCTGCACATGTGCAAGTGTAGTATGAGTACAAGTCACCGAAGCAATCCGTACCCAGTAGGCTTCAAGGGCCCACTGAGCACATAAAAATAATAAAAGAAAAAAATAACAAAGTACAAGAAGAAGGGTCACAGAAGCAAATAGTACACTACAAGAAACTAGCAACGCAAGTACAAAAAAAAGTGTCACATAGACTGATAGTGCTAGCTAATCACATAACAGGATCACAGGCAATAAAAGAGAACTTACTCAGTATCCTTGCAACAACATATGTGAAATATAACACAATAAATGGGAATCAAGGAAGATAGGAGTAGAACATAATCGGTATACCGGTAACCTCAAGTGAAAGGATAATTGAACGAATAAAAGTATAAAGCATTAATCCCATAAAACATGAACAACAAGTAACTAATAAGGACTCCCCCACCCGGTCTATGAGCACACTGAAGAAAACAAGTGCAGAAAAGTAACAAACACATGATCATCATCAAAACCTCACATCCCACTTTCAGAACCACATTGAATCACAATTAGCACATAGTGCCCCGCAATAGTGTTATCCGTCGGCACAAAGTGCCTCATATTAGTGTTATTCTGTCGGCACATAGCGCCTCATATAAGTGTTATTCCACCAATACATAGTTCCCCAAATCAATCATATCATATCATATCAGTAATATTTGCAAGCCATACTCGACAAGTCAAGGCGCTCAACACCGATGTATATGGTAGTATCACCTCTAGTCCCCAATAATTAATAATATCATATTTCCACAACCGCCAATACCACAAGTGTCAAAAAGCTATACTTACTGCCGTACGACAATAGTCTCAAGTCCTAGCATTGTACTCACTGTCGAATGGAGTCGGTCTCAAATCCAAGCATTTATTAGTAAAAGATACTTTTCTCGGTGCCAGGGTGTGATTCCTGGACTAAAATAAATGAAAATAGTGCTACCGGGTGCTTGATAAAATGTCAAGACTAAAACAGTAAAAGACAATTACTTGTATTATTATTAAAGTATTCTCGTTTATTTCTTTATACTGCTACGAAACTTTATCATCAAATCATCTGTCATGGCTCATAAATCATGTTGTGATACTACCAAGCCCCAATGCACTCTCATCGGAGCCTTAAGCTAAGCCTCTCGTGTCATTAATGCACAACATATCAAAAACATATATATACCTATATATCAACATATAATCATGAATTATCCACCGTCTATGCCTTACATAGGTATCTCTAATAAAATACTAAGTCGGGCCCCATATCACTCGAGTACCAAAATATCAATATCAATATAGAACGGTATACAACCTATCTACCCAACCCAACGATGTTATTTAGTACAATTATTAAGGCTATAAGCCCAGAGATAGCCCCATGGAGCCTACCTCTCATCTGACGATAAACCACTGCAAGTTCGTAAATAGCACCCCAACTGATATCAAACGGTCTCCAAATGATCTGAAACTTATTTCAGAGTATCCTATGTGTTAATACGAGTCTAATGGTGTATTTTATGCTATGTTATAGTCTGGGCCTTAAAATCAAGCCTAAAATGGGCTTGTAGGGCCCAATCACCAGAACTAAAAATAAACTTTACTACATGGTCCCCAATGTTATTGGAACCCATGCTCCAAAATCGAGGACAATTCGAGTCCAGGAAGGGCTTCAAAATAGCCCAGATAGATTTTACCTTAATGAGGTTAAAGACATGATGTTTATGGATTAAAGGTGTGAATTATGATGTATTAATAATCCTAGAAGCAATGTATATTCAATTATCAAATAATTACTTGAAGATATACGGATTATGAAAGGTTTCTACCAATTTCAACACTTAGAGCCATTAATAGTGGAAACTACGAAATTGAAGAGTTTCAAGACATAATTCAAAGAAAAAACTTATAAAGTTGTATAGGAGTCGAAGGAAACTAAGTGGGGAGTGTGGTCAGCCTTGGAATGAGGTTTGGGAGAATATTTTTGCTCAAAAATGGGTTAAACCTTTGAGAATTTGCTGAACTAAAAATTTGGGGTTCGTGTAGGAAATTTATATACTGTTAGTTACCTTACTCATCTCAATCGCATCATTGTTCACCGCAATCTGGTAAAGTAGAATGACTAGGATCACGCGAACAAGGGGTCACAATCTCAAATAATGTAATTTTTGTTACTCATTAAGATCGTATGGTATGGGTCGCAATCGTGAAAGAGGGTTTTCTAGCAACTATGCAATTGCATAGCCCAGGGCGTGATTACGCTGTTTGTCTATACCTGCACCAGTTGCATGTTTTAACAACAATATCAAGAGAATGGAAAAGCCCCAAATCATCACTCAAAATGCGTTTTGAGGATAATTTTGACAAACAAAATATGCACCCACACCTAAAATGACATTCAGGACTCAACGATGTAGATGAAATCGAGATACGAGGTCATTTTGGATAAATTTTGACCAAATCAACACTTAGGCTAAAATTTTAAGAATTCCCCACCAACACCTCGAAAATGCAACGAAAAGCCCAGAAATTATACTAACACCTCCACTAGCCTAAAATCATCATTTTGGAGCTGCTGGAAGTGTTAAAATTCTGATTTGACAATCCGAACACCAATTCACCGCCCATGCTCCACTTTAGGCCTTAAACTTAATTAAAATCCACAAAAGGACACAAATTACAAACAAAAACTCCAAAACACAAAATTAAGGTCAATCTAGAGTTTGTTTGGCATTCCAGAGCTAACAAAATGTCGAAATTTAATTTTGAGCTCTTCTTGAAAGAAAATTGACTTTGGTTAACGACTACTTAACTTTAGGATCTAAAATAGGAAATTTGAGATATTTTCTCAACCGAGTCTCCACGGATCTGAGCTACCGTTCCCAGCAAGTCATAGTTACTTGGGGAAACTATCAAAATGCTCTAGAATTCAAAAATGTCGTGTATTTATCATAAATGACCAAAAGGGTCATTATAACATCCAATACTAAATAAACTTTCATCCCCAAAAGCCAAGTAAAAGAATAAAATAAATGGGAAAAGAATGTACCTAATTCCTCAAACAGCTTTGGATACTTCTTCCACATCTCATACTCGATCTCCTAGTAACTTCCTCGACCAGACGATGCCTCCAATTCACCCTAACCACTGGAATCTCCCTAGACCTCAACTTTCAAACATCCTTAACCAAAATTTTCACAAGATCTTTAACAAAAGTCAGATCCTCATCTAGCTGCACCGAATCATCCTGAATAACATGAGACTCATCGGGAATTGTCACGACCTGATTTCATGGATCATGATGTCACCTACTATACCACCAGTAGGAGAACCAACCCCTTAGTCTATAGCTAAAGCAAAGGACTACTCTATCAGTTGCGGAAAGCATAAGCTTAAAATAGTAGTATTTAAGTGAATAAAGCGGAAGTAATAGAGTCAATATGATATGTCCAAAATTTAGTATCAGTTTCATACGAACCACTAAGTACAGAACAAGAAATCAAAAGGTTTAATACAACTATATCTCCAAAAAATACATGGAGATCAAATAGAAATGCTAATGCCTAAGATAAGTAGGTAAAGCCGGATGCTAAGCTCACCCTGAATCTTTGAAGTAGAATGTAATCTGTACGAACAGTAATCTGTAATCATGGTCGTCTAGCTATACATGGATCTGCATATGTGCAAATATA